>JBBBDQ010000330.1:4270000-4550000 GCA_037127315.1 Ascarosepion bandense
ATCACTACAATTTTGAACGGAAATGTATTTGGTGTTGTCATTCATATACTAACGTTACTGACATATACACACACACACACTAACGTTACTGACATATACACACACACTAACGTTACTGACATATACACACACTTAATTTGTCCATAGTTTAAATATGCATGACACACATTATTTTCACTTACTTATACTTACATTCATAATAAACATCTAGTGTTTTTATTACATGTGGCACACACACAATTAACAGATATAAGTTTTTTCTCAACATTTAAAATATTCATCCATTGCTTTATTACATTTGACACGTATCTGACCAATGAAATCATACTTCAATCAGCATACTGTCTCTGTGGATTTTTAAAAGATTTTTTAAAATTTTTAAAAAGTTTTTTAAAATCATTTGTCTTTAAAAAATCTCTGAAGAACCTTGTTGAAGTGAAACATGTTAAATTAAAAACACTTTTTTCCTACCTGTTCTTTCCTTATTCTATTCATCATACATATATATATATATATATATATGCAGTACAATCTTTAGATTTCACCCAAACACAAACTGCTTGAGTCAGAATTTGAACTCAGTTTTTCAATTTTATTATTTGATCTTAAGCTTGCTGCCTGCACCTTTACAGATTTTTGCTACAAAAAATATTAAAAGAAATTACTGCGAAAACTGTAAAGCATAAGTTAAACACTCATCTTACCTAAACGACAGTCATTAAATATATCAAATTCAGTGGCTGGAGATACGATAATTGGAAGTTCCACTTTAGTGAAAGGATGAATGGCTTTTAATGAAAGCTGGATATCTAAAAGAAAAACAAAAAGAAATTAATACATCTGCTATAAAAGTGAACATAATGTTTATTTATATCCCCATATACAATTAACATTAGAAATGTTTAAGAAGTGTATCATAATTAGAGCTAATTAAAAACAAAGTGTACATGATGTTTATTCATATCCCCATATACAATTAACACTTTCTGATATTAACACTTGTCTGTAGTACCATGGTATTAACACTATCACTGCTGTAGATAGTGGTTTTCTAAGCATAGCTTAGATGTGGCACAAGGCTAAGAGTATGGGGCACTCAGTATGAATCAAACTCACAGTTTAGTCATAAAGAATCAAATAAGGCATGTTTGCTAACAATTACATCATGTTGAAGTGTCTCTTCTATGGTGATTTTCTAAATGTAGCTTAGATGTAACCCAAATCAAAAAGTATGGGTCACCCAGTGAGGATCGAACTCACTACTCTGTTGTAATTATTCTAGAGAGATAAGCTCCCTAAACATTACACAACATTGAAGCACCCAAATGATTTTCTAAGCATAGCTTATATATGGGACGAGGCCAAATATATTGGGCACACAGTGAGGATCAAACTCACTATTCAGTCATAATTGATCTAGTGAGACTAGAACCCCACATTGGCATTCCCCAAAAATGATTTCCTAAGCATAGCTTAGATGTGGCACAAGGCTGACATATGGAGCATCCAGTGAACATCGAACTCACTATTCACTCATAAGTGACCTTGTGAGACAAGCTTCCTAATCATCGTACCATGTTAAGTACCCAAACATCCACTGCTGTAGTTGTACTTATACATCTTTATGAAACTTATGCTGCCTGCTGTTGACATGCATATACATTTTCAAGACACTGTCAATTGATCTGATGTGTCTTAGACTGCTTGACCACAAAGGACTTACAGTAAAACCAAGTCCGAAATAATGCTTTGAAACACACATTTTCCTGATTTTTTCATAATATTCACATCTGCTCTGTTTTGGTATCCTAATATTAATAAATGTAAACAAAAACAATTTATCAAATTTTACAAAATCTGTTACAAAATCAATTAACTTTGACATAGTTTTAATTTATTTGTTTAAACATTATTTTTAATGGATACTCATATAATAGATACTGATTTTTTATAATTAAACAGTATATTTATTTATATCTACTAGCCTGAATAATCAAGAAATCTTGTTAAGGAAATTCAGGCCAGTAGATATAAATAAATATACTGTTTAATTATAAAACAAACAGAGTATCTACTTAAATACGAGTATCCATTAAAAATAATGGTTAAACAAATAAATTAAAAATATGTCAAAGTTAATCCATTTCATAACAGATTTTGTAAAATTTTGTAAATATATTTCTTTTAAATTAATTTCAGCTGCTGTAAAGAAAATAATAATAATGATACCATATATGAATATATGGTTAGATTTAAATGACTGCAGCTGAAAGGCTCTGTGGCTTAAATGGTAAAGCAGCTGTCATGTTTAGACATGGTTCCTGAAGAAAAGGGAACTTCAGTTTCAACATTAGCTTCTTCTCTATATTTCCTCCATGTGGCTTATCAGTAAGCTTTAATTAGAGTTTGAGAGCCACTCAAGGTAGAGGAGTTATTGAGCAAGATTGTTGCAAGGAAGGAGGAAGTAAGAAATATATATACATTATGAGAATGCATGGGATAGATATTGGTTAACTCTGAAATCTGAAACCAAGATTGTAGTTGTCATGGAAGCAACCTCCCAGGAGTATCATCTACAAAGCAACAGTTCTGGGGAAAAAGATCTCTGAGTGGAACTTGCTCCTTATCAAGGAAACATAAAGGGAATAGGGATAGTTTACCACCATGAACATGACATAGTGGGTTCTAATTTTGAAGGTCTGAGCTGGTGGAAATAAGGAACATAACTCATCTGAATACCTCCCATAGTAATGACGATAGAATAGTGAGAGGCTAACAACGGGATAAGGATTGCATAGTGAAGAATAATTCATTACCCACAAAGCTGAATAAACGCTTTTGAAGTCTGTTGAGACTAGTCGAGAGTGAGGATTGGGCAGCACCAGTCAAAAGATGGCAGCAGTATTTTATTCTTAGTCAGATCTAACTCTTATAATGATAAAGCATGTCAGTGGGAGTTTTCTGGAGTGATTCTAGGAACAGAGCATTTTCCCAGTATCTTTCACAATAAAACAAATATAAGTATTCGATTTAAGGTTAGGAGTGAGCTTTAAATAAAGTAGGTTTTTCAAGCAAGAAGCCCCTTTGAGAGTGTGATAAAAATCAGCAAAAATTAAGATAAAAGAAATATATGGTTCAAAATTTCAATAATAATCATGTAAAAATATTTAAAAATGAATATGACTAATAATTTGTGTTACATGCTTTATCTTTCAAAATTATATTTCTATTTTTTTAGGAAAAAAAAATTGTTCACTTATTTTATTTTCATTTAAGTGTGTTAAAAGAATCAGTTTAATTTATGAACACATGTGCCAACAATTATTTTCTGTACTAGCATCACCATAGTAGTAGTAATAGTGATATTATTATCAATTGTGAACACATGAACACAGCAGCCTACTGTGTGTTTGTGAGTTCACATATTCTTTTGCTTCCTGCTTTTGTGTTATAAACAAAGAAACAGAAAAAAATGACATGCTGCGACAGTGTGACACCATGAACACCTACATCTTGTTATCTCATGAGCATTTAGTATACCCTTCCCCAGCTTTTAGCGAACACCAATGAGATTGAGAACTGAAATGCAATGTAGGGTGATCACTGGCCAGTTGGTGTAAAGCTCAGGTATGGGTCACATTGTATGTTTACAATACCACTCATTATAATAGATTATAATCTATGAATTATTGCGTTATTGGATATCAACTCGGAATGAGAAATCAGAGAGCTGAGTTCAAATTCCAGTTGAAATCATTGCATTCACCCATGCACAAATACCCTTGGGAAAAGTATTAATCCATTTCTTCTGTCTCTAGCTATGGGTTGAATAGCAGGACAGATTGAGTTCTATAGCTTTGGTTGGTAACTGGTCTACCACAGAAAGAAATGGTAACCTACAGCAGGAAAATCTACCTAGTCAGTCATGGATTGAAAGAGACATGATTGCCCAAGCATGTATCATTTATAGCACAAATGACTGACAGATTTGTCAATTGGAAAGATGCACTGTGGCATTTTGGAAGGTCTAACTAATTATTACTAATAGTTTGTTTTAACAATACTACTAACATAGTAGCCTTTTTATAAATATTTTGTTCTTTAGTACTTACAATCTTTTGATTGTCCATTTTCTGTTACAGTTATGGATTTCTGTAAGACAAAAATAAAAAATATACAGTATTTTACAAATTTTGTGCTTTAGAAATAAAATAGTTGGTTTTGCAACACTAATATTCATGTCAACTGACCTTTTAAGTGACTAAGATGGAGCAATCTTTTTTAAATATTGTTCACCTAATACAACATAGAGGGTTACTAAATGGGAATGTTGTAAGGAAGAGAGCAAGAGTTACATTTTATGAAGATATTTAGGTAGATAATGATCAATCATCAACTTGAAAAGGTTAATATTGTAGGGTTTAGAGAAGCATTGATGTGGCTTTCCTCTGTCTTTTCTACAAATATTTTCATAGCAACTGCTCTGATGAGCTTTTTTTCCTGGTGCTGCAACCACGTGAATTTAAACATGCTACTAGATTGGCATCTAATTCCCACCCTTTTACCACTGAAATAGTTAAATGTAACTGCCATTTCTACTTCAAAAGTTTATTTTCTTACCTTTCCCACTTATAAAACTCCCGTTTACTTGCTTCCCTGATAGCTACAATCTCCAAAAATTTAAATGCAATGTCAACTGCCATCTATTTTCTTGAATCCTGTTCATCTTTTATCCCTTCTTCAATATTCCCTGTACCAAGTCATTTCTCTCACTGTAACCCCCTGCACACTAGTGGCAGTTCTGCCTTGCTTGGGATGAAATTAAAAAGAAAAAAAAACTTCCTTTTCACATTAAACAATTCTATGAAAGATGCTGAGTAGAACTTTATCCTTACAAATGGAATATGCTGTCTGAGTAGAACTTTATCCTTACAAATGGAATATGAAGGGAACGAGGCTGAGTTGACTCAGTGTATATGGCTGCTTCTAGCTGTGAAAGTCAGAACTGGTGGAACTAATGAATGTAGTTTATTTGAACATCTGTCATGAAAAAAGTGGTAGAGTAATGAGAAGCTAGCAACATTCCACCTGTGGGAAAGGCATTGAAGGATTGAAAACAATTCATCAGCAACAAGGACACGCAAACACTTTTGAACTTGGCCAAGGCTGGAATAAGAAGATTGGGCAATTTCAATCCAGATTTTTAATTTTTTAAAAACCATTTCAGCTTAAGTAAGTTGGTAATGCCACTAAAATGCAAGGGGTTACTGGGAGTGAAAAGGAGAAGGAACTGAAAACCCAATCCTAAACAGGAAACAAACTTCTACTCCTGTTCAAAAAATGGTTAAGGATTGTAAATCAGATGAGAGGCAAACCGTACACCATTTTTTGGACTAATCTGGCTCTTATAGAGACAGAACATGGCAGGAGGAATCAGGTACTTTCTAGAACGGTACAGGGAGCTGAACATTTTTGCAATGTCTTTACTGATCATATATACAAGTACCACTTGAGGTCTGGTGTCAGCTTGAGTCCTAATAAACATTCCAGCAATTGGAGGACCTGTTAAAAATGATGAAAGCATAAAAATAAATTTATTTTTGTAAGTCTCAATAAAAAATGTTATATATCTCACAGCACAATGGTATAAGATTTAACATAAAAAACAAAATGTCAAACCAATTTTAAATTTTATAAATATTGGTTCAATACAATCTTCCTTTTTACAATATGGCTTTGTAGTCTTGTTGGAGTCTAAGCTTTGTAAAGCTCTTAATGGCTGCTTCAGTGGGGTACTATTAGATTTACTGACATGGAAAATAGAAATGCCAATCCAATTCCAAATTTATAAATATTGCTTCAAGACAATCTTCCTTTTTACAATATGGCTTTGTAGTCTTGTTGGAGTCTAAGCTTTGTAAAGCTCTTAATGGCTGCTTCAGTGGGGTACTATTAGATTTACTGACATGGAAAATAGAAATGCCAATCCAATTCCAAATTTATAAATATTGCTTCAAGACAATCTTCCTTTTTACAATATGGCTTTGTAGTCTTGTTGGAGTCTAAGCTTTGTAAAGCTCTTAATGGCTGCTTCAGTGGGGTACTATTAGATTTACTGACATGGAAAATAGAAATGCCAATCCAATTCCAAATTTATAAATATTGCTTCAAGACAATCTTCCTCCTCACAACATGACCTTGTGCCAGACTAGTCTTGGTTCAGTACAATTTTCCTTTGAATTTAGGTTTGTGCTATACTCAGGTATGCTTTGTAAATCACAATAATAATATCAAGGTACCAAAAACTTTAAGCAAAAATATTGCTGTTTCAATGTTACCATATAAGCTTTTACAATTTCTTTTTAAACTTCTAATCTCTTTAATACTTATATACAATGAAAAATTATTTTCAAGAACAAAAGGAAAAAGAAATCACATCAGAGAAGACATTCTGCTGTTATTTCCTTGCAACCCAATATAATCTGTCACATGTTACTTGGAGAGGAGATGAGTACAGCCAAGAAATTCTCACTACCCTCAGAAATACCATGAAGCCACTGCAGTACTTGATCTTGGGACTCTGATTTTTGTCAGTTTCTCAACTTTCAATTTTCCATGTGAGTTTTTTCAACACATGAGAGTGTAGTGTGAATACACACAGGTATATATATATATATATATATATATATATATATATAAAAAGAGAGAGAGAGAGAGAGAGAGAGAGAAAAGGAAGAAAACTCAACACAATTTTTTTTCTCTATATTTTATATAGCTCTGGATAAAAGTCATTAACCTCTCTATTTTTATCTATTTAATATTTTATATTAATTACATAAAATTCTTTGGATTATCCTCTCTGTTTTTACGGGTTTGTAATTTTTTTCCTATATATGTGTATTTGTGTGTGATGAAATATAGTACAAACGACTTAGATAATTGACTCCCTATATGGAATTCTTGATCCTTCATCAACCTCCATGGCAGGTACAAAAATCATCAAAATATATTTACGGCGTTTCTTCAGGTGATTGGAATTTCAAACTAAACCCTTTATGTTCACCGGGGGAGACTATTCGTGTTTTATGAATTATGGCTCTTCCAAATGTTTCAGTATCAGTTATTTCTCTTTAATTCAACTAAGTTTTTTGTTCATCTCTGTTGTAGCCAGGTATTGAATTCACAACCTTTTGGGTCAAGTCACTGGATCAAACCAGCGATTTTATTCACTGAGCCATGAGTCCTTGAGGAATTATTTTTCATTCAAGAGTTTGAAATTTCTTCATTTTTTCTTTCACCATTGTTTCTTATGTTTTGTTATGCCTTTTTTCAATTTCCATTTCTCTTACTATACGAGACCTTTATTGTTGTAATCATAATAATAAAAAACAACAACTTCATAAAAAATATAGTAATAATAAACATTAAAAATAAATTAATGTAACTTTTTATTGAATTTTATTACATCATTAATGAGAAAGATATGTTTGATGAGCAGTTGCAAGGACATTGATATTTGATTAGAAATTTGAGTTTTCATCATAAATCATGACACCAGGTTCAATCTGTTCCTTTGCTTAATTACTAGAATTGCCTTTGGGTGACTAAAATCAGCTTCAACCATGTATGAACACAGGAATGCAAGTAAAAGTGGCTCAACTGTTGCATTAAGCCTGGGATAAAATAGTAGTATTGACATTACTGCAATAATCTGTGAGGCTTTTACTTTTGAAGAATGATTTAGCTTTGAGATTCAGACACATATCAGTGAATTCATCTTGTGAGATTGTGTGTCTGCATTTACCAGCTATCTTTTCATCACCCTGTAGAAGTCAAATAACTTACCTTTCAACCTGGCTGTCTCCTTTTGTCTCTGTAGAAAGGTGAATATTCAAGAGTGTGAAACTCACCTTCCTGATGTTTCCAACTAGCATCCAGTTGGCAGACAAAAATAAACAGGGTTGTAACTGAATACATGTCCCTCTGTGGCCCAAAGACAAATGGTGGATATTGTGCTGAATATTTATGGAGCTCAATGTACACACTGAAATTATCAGCCGATCACTGCTTACGGAATAGACCTGCCTGTAACAGAATGGAATCTCCCAGGTTATTATTTAAACCACCTACCAATTTGCCCTGGTGGTTCTTTGGTCAGTCAGACCAACTTCTGTTCTTCAAAGTTCAGTTGAATCTTTGTTACTTGGAGTTTTGCTACCTGTAAGTTTGTCATTTTTTTCACCAGTTTTTTTTATTTGTTGCTCGTTTTATTGTTGAACTTTTTGTGAAAAAATTTGTGTCGGGGGGGGGGGAAGTCAAATTATGGCTTCGTCTCCCCAGCCTTCAACATCTGTTGCTGTCCTGATGGTGACTCCTTCACCCTTAGTGTGGACTAAATCTCCGACCAAGAAGGACACCAATTATTATGTACAAATGAAGGACAAATATAAGGACTATATTGTAAACGTGCTGGTAGTCATTCCGGAGGTCATGGATGTGATATCAGTTAAAACTATCTCCCAGCTAACATCAGATGCGAAAAGCCATAAATTTGTTGGTATAAGTAGGGAGAACATGGAGGAAGCCCTAAAGAGCTTGAATATTGTCCCTAAGATACTGGCACGAAGATCTCGAGCAATGTGGGACGTTCTGCTAAATTCCGAAAATGAAGCCAAAAATTTAGCAGGAAGCACGTTGACTGCAAAAGGGATAAGACTGCAGACTGAGTACATGGGTACTAGAAAGACCAAAGTACTTATCCATGGTGTACCAGTCGAAATTTCGTATGACCACATTGGAGCTTTTTTTTGCGAGGTATGGAGCAGTGGAGGAGGTGGCGCAAGTATTGAGCAAGGCAGGTGTGCCCACTGAAGATGTATGTGTAAACATTGTGGTGGACAGACCCAATTTTTTAAAAATCCCCAATACTTTGTGTCGGGGTAGGAAATTGTTTATTGTGGTTGAGGGACGGAAACCACATTGTTGGGCCTGTGGAGAGGCTGGTCACATTTTCAAAGCATGCCCCAGAAGAAAATTAGATGTGGGACAAGTGCCACCAGCAACACCGCCGGTGGCAAAAATACCGGTCGCCGAGGCAAAAAAAGCTGAGGATGGAAGTAGTGAGTGGACGGAGGTGGTTAGGAGGGAGAAGAAAGTGGCTTCCCCTCCTCGTCAAAAGGAAAAACCACCATCCCCAGAAAAGAAGAAGCCTCGTAAAGAGGCTAAACAACAACAGCAGCAGGAGCAGCAGTAGCAACAACAACAAAAAATCAGCCACAGAAACAACAACAGCAACAAAAACAGCAACAACAACAGATACCAAGCAAGGATATGGAGGTGGAGGAAATGCCTCCACCACGATCATTGTCCCTGAAAAGGGGAAGGGAAGAGGAAGAAGAAACTACCCAAAAAAAGGGGAAAGTAGACGTCGAAGAGCGCGGCAGGACAGAGCAGGTGATCACCAAGATCCAATCCGCTCCTGCATCACCAGTCAGAAAAGACAAAGTAACGGGGAAGAGTCATTCCATTTCCCCGACTAGAACTTTTTCTAGGCTTTCCCCTGCATCCCTCTCCATAACGCAAAAACCTTCTTCCCAACCTTCTCCTCCAAAAACTCCTCCCTCCCAACCAGAAACCCCTTTTACTGAAGTAAATCAGTCTGCCCCTAAACCAGATAAAGGAAAAAAGAAAAAAAAATCAAACCCCTTCAAGAGGGTGGACATATGTAAAGTAGATATGTTGGCCTTAGAGAGGGACCTTTCTTCTCACAAGAAGGCCCTCCTAAGGCCACTATTTAAGTTAACGGAGATTGACTGTAAGTCAATCGAGGACCCAGCAAATTTCCCAAGTGCACCCGGTGTGCTTACTCTAATTAGAAACACCGGGGGGTAATTTAAAAGCTTGGGAATTTGTGCAGGGAGCTGTTGATGCCTTCCCAAAAATTAAAATGGGGCAGACAGGTACAAAGTATTTACAAAGACTATCACATTTCTGTTCTGGTAGGGTCCCTGTAATTCTCCACCCCTCTCTTTACAGGGCTCTAAAACTAACATACCCCACGGATGTCGGCGGGATTGTGCAGGATGGCCAGATTACGTCCGATATTGGATGTGGAAGCCTGGGACAAACCATCGGGGTCCCTACTGCCATTGATTTTCGCTCTGTATGTGACCAGGAGTAATTTTTTGCTTTCTCGTTTCAGGTTTAAAAGATGTCAATTAAGTTAGCCAGCTTGAATGCGAAGAGCCTTAGGGATCGGAGTAAGGCTGCCTGCCTGCTTCGGGACCTCTTGTCCTTCGGTGTGGATGTTGCCACGATCCAAGAGACTCACTTTGTTTGCAAGGCTGATGCCTGTGTGCTGTCTAATGACTTTGTCATCTATTCAGCATATGGGAACCGGCTGGCCAGAGAAGTTTCTTTGCTGGTTAAGCGTACCCTGGACGCAAAAGTGGATCTTGTCCATGTCGGTGCCGAGGGCGGCTGATCGTGGCCGATATTGCAGTGAAAAGCAATGCATTTAGACTGGTTGTGGTTTATGCACCCAACGACTGGGAGGAGCGTGTCTCGTTTTTTCGTAGATTCAACGCGACTCGTCTTAGTGGGGGACTGGAATGCCATCCTGGACCCCAAGTTGGATAGAGGGTGGGGAGCTAGAGGGAAGGCATGTGATCGTAGCCTGGTTGATCTCATCGAAGATTTCGGTCTTGTCGATAGATACCGGGTCGATCACAAAGGTGTGAAGATGTGGACGTGGGCTAATAGTTGCCTTCTACCAAGGTAGCTAGCTACCTTGATAGAATGTTAGTTTGTGAAGCCGACATAGATCTTTTAGATTGTCCCATGTTCCACTGGTTAGGTTACTCGGACCACAAACTTGTTTGTACCTGGGTAGATTTAGAAAATAGGCCTAGAATGGCTGGTTACTGGAAGTTCAACGTGTCCTTACTGGACAGGCGGGACTTCCGGTGCCAGCTAATTAACTTAGTGCAGAGGGCGTTAACTGGGGGAGTCACTGGGAATAAGTGGTGGGAGAAACTTAAGAATAGTATTAGGTCTTTCACCACTAAGTTCAGCAAACAGCTCAAACTAGATAAGGCTGACAAGGCGAAGACACTTAGAGCTAATTTACTCCCGGGCGGTGGCTGGTGGGGAACCCCTAGAGATAGCTGTAGCTAAGGAGACTGTGGAGCGGTCGAATAGCAATCGTTACATGGGCCAGGTAATTAGAAATAGGTTAAGCAAGATGTCTTCCGAAGCTGTGAACATGGGTGCAGACATGCGCAAGGAAGAGATTCGCCTAAGCGGCGAATGGTACATTCGAGAGGTTCGCAACCCGGAGGGACATACTCTTCGGTTGACTGATGACATGTGCGAGGTGTTTCGGCGGCATTTCGAGATCCTGTTTACCAAGGAGCCTGGTCTCCGTGATGAGGAGTTTCGCAGCTATTTAGCTGATTTCCCTGGCTTTTACCGGCTGATGCAGCTAGCTGCAAGGGAGAGATTATGGAGGGTGAAGTTTACACGGCTTTGAAGACGGTCGGCAGAGGCAAATCTCCGAGTCTCGATGGTTTGCCCTATGAATTGTACTTGAGGCTGTCGCTTATCTTTGTCTCGATTTTGACTGTCGTGTTCAACAACTGGTTCCAGTAGGGGTCCATCCCCAACCGGTTCACCAGGGGTGTGATCACACTGTTGAGAAAAGGCAAGGATGTGGGGAGGGAGTTAGAGGGTTACCGGCCCATAACTCTGCTAAACACAGACTTATTTGGCTAAGATCTTGCAAAATCGTTTGCAATTAGTTGCTGAGTCTCTGTTGGGACCTGAGCAGACTTGTGCTGTGAAGGGCCGAACAATTCAGAGCAACCTGCATCTGATACGCATGATCATAGAGGGGATAAAAGACAACGAAGAAGCCGTGCTGATCCATTTAGATCAGTCCAAGGCATTTGATAGGGTTGACCGTCATTACCTGGCGGCTGTCCTGCAGGCAGCTGGATTCAAAACCAACTTCCGCCACTGGATTAGCCTCCTGTATCAATCCCCCACGGCTGTGGTACAAGTGAATGGAAAGTTGTCGGGCGTTCTGGCACTGTCTAGGTCGGTCCGACAGGGTTGTCCACTGTCGCCCCTACTTTATGCTTTGGTGTTGGAGCCCCTCCTTTGCCGGCTAAGGGACAGGGCGTTCAGTCCGGCCCTACGTGGAATTGCTGTCCCTGGTGGTGCTCGAGCCAGGGTTTCCACGTACGCCGATGACGTCACTACTTTCGTGTCCTCCCGGAGTGACATCGAGGTGGTACAGAAGGTGTTTGAACGGTACGAAGAGGTGACAGGGGCCAAGATTAACCGTGACAAGTCGTCCGGCTTGCGGTTAGGTGCCTGGAAGGGTGTTACCCTCCCGGGGCCCTTTGACTGGATGGACGGCCCGGTCTGCATTCTTGAAGTGTGGTTCGGGCCTGACCTACAGTTGGAGAAAAATTGCTCTGAAGTACTAGCAAAGGTCGGCGAGTCGGCCAAGACTTGGCGTCGAAGGAGGTTGTCCTTAAAGGGTTTGGCTGAGGCGTGTGCTACATACGTCTTTCCCATTATCCTTTACCCATTGTCAGTACTTCTACTTTGTAAATGGCGTAGGGAGGCAATCGAGCGTTTGCTATTCTCCATTCTGTGGAGAGGACGCAAACACTATGTTGACAAACGTGTCTGTTACCAACGTCCGTGTCATGGGGGTCTGGGAATGCCATACTTGATGGGCCACAAGGTTGCGTCAAGGTTGGTTTTTCTCAGGCGAGCGATTTTGGAAGACTCATTGCTGAAGGGGATAGTGAGGGACATGTTCCCTAGCCTTACTGTCACTCCCCCCATCTCGAGGCGGTGCCATAAGCCTCGAGGGCGATCGAGTTTTCTCCTCGAATGTCTGGCAGCCTTGGTGGCCATTCCACGGTCCAGTGACCTTTCACGGCCTAGGAGAGTCTTCTATCGTGGGTTAGTGGAGGGCGTCGCGAAGGATTCATTACATGATGTGCTCCGCTTGTTGGAGGATGAGTTTCGCTCATTCTGGTCTTGGGCGCCAGGTAGTGATTATCTCAGCAACTCTGAGTTTTTGCTCACCTGGCGACTGGCTCAGAATCAGTTGCCTCTCAATGACAAGGCCTTCATATGGGGCCTGGTGGATTTGCCAGATTGTGAACGCTGCAACTTTGGCTTGGAAGAAATCGCTTCGCATGCCTTCTACCATTGTTCATGGGTTTGCCCTCTATGGGACCGGGTCGGCGAGTTGACTGCTCGTATCACACCGCGAGAGCTTGTGCTCATTGATCGTGCATTCGCCTGCGACAATGTGTCGCCCCCGTTTTCTGGGATGAAGCGTATGGTGTTTCTGTCGCTGCTAGCCACGGCTCGAATGGTGATTTGAACAACGCGAACGGAGGAAGTCTTGCGAGGTCAGTGTCTTTCACATCAGGATCTGATCCGATATTTTGAGCTGATGCTCAAAATATCGGATCAGAACTGATTGGAAACGTTTGACTGCGACAGATTTCAGCAAAAGGTGGGTAAATGTGGCAAGCCTGGTTCGCGTGAACGGGGCTAGTCTTGATTTTCTCTTTTAGGTCTGCTGGTTACATCGGGGTGGATTCCTGTAGAACCCTACCCTTTTGTGTACCTAGTTAGTGAATAAATGTGTTCCTAGCTTGTACCCGGCTTTCTCTTTTGTTATGATCCAAGTTGAGATTCCCAACCTCCCCAGTTTGTTTTGGTCTCCTTTGATCTCGGTTGGTTCAGCCTTTTATTGTCCCATTCCATTAATTTTTTTACCCCCTCCCCACTCCCTTAGCGAGTGTGCTTCTTGATTTTGCTGTTTGGCAGAATACAATGGCCACTCTTTTCTGTGATGGATGGGTCTTACTAACATTGTTTATTTTTTTTAGTTCAAAATTTGTTGTATTTTCATTTTGTTTTTGGGTTCATCCCCCTCCCATCATTTCATTCTTCATTAAAACTTTTAAATTATGTATTATAATGTATATAAACACATTTTTATTGGCATGGGTTATTTCCCTCCTTTTTTAGGTGCCCGTCGTAAATATATGGTATTGTGGTGTATGAAGGATTGGAAGGTGATAGACGGGTACTTTTGGTGATTGAGCAAATTGTAATGAGTGAATGGGTCGTGATAGTGTTTAGCTAGGTATAGGATAGTTAACTGAAGACCACCCTCTACTCCTTCCCTTTTTCGGCTTTGTGCCACAATTCGTGTATTTTACATGAATAAATACTGTCAGACCAATTTCTATTCTAGTTGAGTACTGGCTGGTTCTTCCACAAGATTTTTACACACCCCATTTTCATCTCAAGACATTTATTGATCTTCAGGATAGTCATAATAACTACCAAGAGTTTAATAACAACCACTTTGTGAAATCCTGATCTATGACCTTATTTTTCTTAAAATCTAAGATCATGAGATTGCATGTGGTTATGTTGATCCAACAAGTATTGTTCAAATAACTTATAACTTCAAATAAGCCATTTATAGCAGATGCCAGTGACAAATTGTCCTATTAAGTAACTGTAATCACAACAAACTGACTAGCAATAAATGATCCTAAAATTCTATGTGTGTAAATGGACTATTATATCAGTCAAAGTTTCTATTTCCAAAATTTGATATGATATAAACATAAAATTTGTGACAATACCTACCTCTTGATATTCAGGACGATTTAAAGGATGAGAAGGAGTTACAGCAAGATGGCTGACACCAAATATAGCTGCTGGTTCTTTTGTGAAGACACTCAGAGGATCACTCATTTTTATGTTGTTATTCTATGAAAAGTAAAAAAGTAAAATGCTTCAAGTATTAATGTTATATGTTAAGTGAAATATGAATCTGTTTCAAGATTACTTGATGCTACCTGGGACAAAACAGAATATCTTGTAAATACTGGGATAATTTCATGATGTCAGATCTTCCCTTTTCTTTATTTTACTCTAAGATATTTACAAAAAGTATCATATATACTTGTGTAAATATAAATTTTTCCCACTATATATTTAGAGTTGAATTTCGAAGTTGAAGAATACAAAGATGCTACTTTGACAGACTAAAATTTATAAATGAATTGATGGCACCATATATATTTTATTTATTTATTTAGGTAGCAAGTACTCATCCAAACATGTTTGATTAAATACAATTGATAAAGAGTGTTTTTTTTTTTATTGCAGTTTTTCAATTTTTGAATGAGGTTGTATACTGGGATTGAAATTGTGGATAAGCTATCTGAAGTTCATGTTTGTTCTGTTGTTTTGCTCAAGTACTCTCAATAATCTCAGTCATTTTCAAGAACCATGTAGTATCTGTGTAGTAGGCAAGGTTCTGTTGGCTACATCCTGGTATTCTTTAGAAAGCTGAAAGTTTAAAGTAGTTCATGGTAACCTTATGTATAACGGTTAATGGTAACAAGACTGCACCAAAAATATTGCTATTATAGAAGCTGTTATGATCATTATCATTATTATATACATATATATTATGGAAGGCACAGATCTCATTGGGACTTTACAAACCTAATTTGCTAGCTTTATTTTTGTACGTGAAATGTAATTTTAAATGGATATTTTAAAGTCTGACATTATTTCTGACTACTATAAATATTATTTTTCGTGGGTACATATGTTTCAGATGCTATCTCTGTTTTTTTATTTTCTTAAAAAAGTAAAATTAATAATAACAACAGGCATAGATTGAGAAGTCCTACTAAAGAACAATTTGCTTCCTTACAGGAATCAAACCTCTATCCTTTTTTCCATCAGGAAAATCACTCCTATACCTGAAGTGTGCTGCCATTAATTTGATTATGGAAGACCATCTTGAAAAAGCAAAGTTTTCTTTAATAGGACTATTTGTTCTAGGCCAGTTGTTAAAGAAAATAAAAAAGGGAATAGAATTTCAAACATGTGAACCCACTTAAAAACAATATTTATAGCAATAAGAAACACTAGTATGTATAGATTAAGAAACAGAAAAATATAGTTAAAAACAAATACAGCAATACAATTTCTCACACATCCTTAGAAAATGAAAAGATAAATTCTTTTTCCTTTTAAGTCATTTTAATGACCAGGATTTTTCAGGAATTCTGTTTCCAGCCTGCCTTTGAATTTATAATCATAAAATTTTGTTAGTGATTTTATATAGCCGTAAAAGTAGTTTTTCTTTGAAAAACTGACCACTCAAAAACTGACTGGGTGGTTCCCCTTTTCAGATGGAGGAGCACAAGTGAATGGATAGGGGTGGTGAGTCCCCAGCCAGTATCCATATAATGAGTGGTCAATGAAAGGGCCAAGAGTCAGGGAAATAGCCAGAAGTCAGTCAGGTTAGGCAGTGAGTGTGAAGGAGTCTGTTTTCCGTGGCTAGAAAATAAGTGAGAAATCTTATCTTTTTTGCTACTTCCCAACCAGTATCTTGAAAAGCATTTGTTGTTATTATTTGTTGACATGAAACAAATTTTTTTTTTTTTAATCATATCACCCCGAGCAAGGCGGTAACGCCACTGATGTGCATAGGGCTACATAGGTGTGAAAAGATTGGAAAAGAGAAAACCGGAAACCGCATCCTAAACAGGAAACAAGGGATGAGCCTCTTTACCTGTTCAATAGACGTGGGTGGAGTGTGAACCGGGCGATAGTTTAGTCTATCTACTCCAATTAGTCTATCTACTCCAATTAAATGTGAACATAATGAGCAATGGTGTGTATTTGCATACAGTCGACCTTAAATGTCATCACAGCTTGTGCAGTGATATGCAGAAATACATCTAATCTAAATCTAAACTTATTTATAAATGGAACTTTGTCTGTGTGTGTGTGTGTGTGTGTGTGTGTGTGAGAGAGAGTGTGTGTGCGTGTTCATTACCTATAGACTCCAAAGTGGCTGAACCGATTTTCTTGAAAATTTACACAGTTGTACTATAAGCGTCTGCGAGTGTTCTTAGCTAGGTTTTGTGTCGAGGTACCCCCGATAAATATCGAAAATTGAAAAAATCTGGTTATAGAAGGAGTGGTCTGATTTTAATCAAATTTGATACACTCATAGACAAAGACATAAGAAAAGATATTCAGAAGTTTCAAGGTTGCAGTTTTTACAATAGTGCAGAAAATCGATAATATATATATTTAAAGCAAGATGTTTGTGTGTGTGTCTGTTTATCTGTCTGTATGTCCTTTATATAAATCCACAATTTTTATCTGATTCTCACCAAACTTCACACAAATATTCTTTAGGCTGAGTCTGATCTCCAGGACCATGGATTAGTTTTAAAGCTTTCATTACACCCGAGCAACGCTGGGCTATTCTATTTTGCTAGTCATTACATAAAAAAAAAGAGTAATGAATTCTTATGTAGTATCAGTTCTCCTATATGGCAGTGAATGCTGGACAATCTCAAAGATGAAAACGAGGCCTGAATTAACAGGAATGTGGTTCTACAGAAGGATGCTGTGAATACCATGGACCAAACATGTTAGCAATGGTGAATTTTGAGACAATGAATGACAATGAAAGGACACTTAGGGTTAACATCAGGAAGAGACAAGTGAAATTTCTGGGGTACATGAGGAAAGGTGGTTTGGAAAATTTAATACTAACAGGACAGATTGAATGTAAGAGGGCCAGAGGAAAGCAACGCACAACCAAACCATTATCTTCCCCACATATCTTATAAACTGTGCCTTTTTTTTGTAACTCTCTACTTTGTGTGGCTCTTACATCTTGTAAAAGGCAAACATTATTGTAAAAAAAAAACTACACTTGCATTACATGTATTTAACAAGGAGTAATTGAGAATGTGCTTTATAAAGAAACTCACTGCTGGCTGTGTCCCTATAGGACATGGGTGATCAGGTCTCTCCACAACTTCCTGTCTTTTGACCCTTTACCATCCTTCTTGATATGCTATTCATTCAAATTTGTTCATTAGGGTACTTGCTGTTTTCCTCAGTTTCTCTTGTTTTCTGTATATCCTGTGAGTGTTAAATTTTCCAGGCCCACTTTCTTCATTATGTCTCAGAAATTTCAAGTCTATTTCTGATTGTAAAAATAAGTTCTTTTAATTTCCTATTTTCCTCATTGTGCACATGCTATGTCCATGTTATTTTTAGTATTTGTAAGAAGAACCACATCTGTCATGTCAAGTCTCTGTGAGGAGATTTCCAGCATTCATGGCTATATCAGAGATTAGATATATAGCAGTTTGTAATGCTTTTCTTTGTTTCTCTTAATAATTCACTTACTGAAAAGCGTCTTTCTTTATTTCTATGCATCTTTATATTTCTGTGTCACATTTTCCATTGTTTATTATTACACTAATGAGATAGATTTCTGTATCTTGTTAATTTTAATTAATCCAGCAGTAGTGGCATCATAACTTTATAGGAACTGGTTTGATAAAGGCAAGTAATGTAGGGCCATATTCTCCTTATTTTCTTTGCAACTTGAGAATGGAAACAAATCACTTTATAGTATCAAAAAGAATTAAACCATTTTGATAATTTAATAGAAAACATTTATTTATTTATTAAGATGTTTCCAGATTGAAATTTTGTTCTCATCATATTTCTGTTCAGAATTATGATGATTTTGACAGAAGTGTTATCAGCTGTGTCATGATTTCTTGGCCACATACAAACTGAATCACTGCAGTCTCAAAGATCAAATCAAAGATCTATGAAATTTATGACTAGAAAATTTGCCACATTTTTAACTTCAAAACCATAGGAGAGCATATGTCTAGAGTTTCACTAGGTGCAAACATAGCATAACTAACATTTTACCTAGACATTCAGCTATTAATTTACTAGCAGTATAGCCTGGTGTTGCTTGGGTGTAATGAAAGCTTTAAAACTAATCCATGGTCCTGTAGCTTAGACTCAGCCTAAAGAATATTTGTGAAGTTTGGTAAGAATCGGATAAAAATTGTGGATTTATATAAAGGACATACAGACAGATAAACAGACACATACACAAACATCTTGCCTTTTATATATATACATATTATCGATTTTCTGCACTATTGTAAGAACTGCAACCTTGAAACTTCTGAATATCGTTTCTTATGTCTTTGTCTATGAGTGTATCAAATTTGATTAAAATCGGACCACTCCTTCTATAACCCAATTTTTTCGATTATCGATTTTCGATATTTCTCAGGGGTACCTCGACACAAATCCTAGCTAAGAACACTCGCAGACGCTTATAGTACAACTGTGTAAATTTTCAAGAAAATCGGTTCAGCCATTTCGGAGTCTATAGGTAACAGACACACACACACAGACACACACACACAGACAACGTTCCATTTATAAATAAGTTTAGATGGGATTATTTTTGGATAAATCAATGCATAGCTCACGTCTTGAGTTGGTTAGAGAAATGACTTTTAGTGTCCTTGATTTTAACAAAATAAGCATTACCTAAATACTTAAACTCTATCATTACATTAATGCATGCCAAGAAACTTACTCAATGTTGAACATTAACTCACCATAATATTATATTCAAAATGGCAGCCATCACATTTGCCAATCCAATTTTTCTGTAGTTTGATAATGTCCCTCCATAAATCTGTATTCACGGTAGAGAGACCATCCCACAGTGACTGTAAATGGAAAAAAAGTTTTGAAAAAAGGTAATACATTTTTGTATAAACATTTAGTACAAGTGTTTAGTTAAAAAGATTAACTATTCTTTACATATTTATATAAAGGCAATAAGATCTATATTATACTAAAACTAGTTTTGTATGTATGTATGTTTGTTCCCAAGATACAGTTTAAACTATACATAATACCCTAACCAATTTAGGAGTATATTGTACCTTGAACCCCTGCCAAATACAATAATAAAATTAGTCTAGAGATTCTTCAGTTGTTTTTACAGCATTTTTTTAATAAGAAATTCAGTATTACTTTATATTTATCTCATGTGTAAACCATTTTATTGTACAAAAAAGGATCATCCAGTGAGATATCATTTTGTTCTGCCAGAGCATCATTCATGTATAAATACACAAAAAAAAAAAAAAAATTCAAGAAACAAGCTTCATTATATTCACTTATGTGCAAATACCCTTGGGAAAAGTAAGAATTCACCTTTTCTCCCACCAACTATGGGTTAATTAGTAAAACATGTTTCACTAAATCATTATTATCTCACAAAAAAATTTTAAAATCTAAAAATATTTTCTGGCTTGAAATAACCTGAAAAGGTTAATAACCATAGAAAATGAATAAATCAAAACATTATTACTGTCATTAATAAGGAGATATTAGGCTGTGTGTTTACTGATAAATATATAAAGCCACTTTTTTGTTTTATATTACAGAACAGATAATAATAACTTGCTTTTCATGTCTGAGTGTGCCTCTCTAATAGGCAGGCATAGTCAGATATGCAAATCCAGTGGTTACCCACTCCCTGTTGCAGGTGCCTGCTCAGGTATATTTGTGTTTGTTTAACATGCACAGAGCCCACCTGTGGTTTATACTGCAACTATGCTGTTTTATGCAGTTTTCTAGGAGAGAGCACGCTATCTAGTGTGATCAACAGTCTGAACAAGACCAGTATACTCAAACCCATGGACATGATCACATCTGACTTTGCACTAGCTTAACCCTCAATGACTCCTAAAGGGTCTCATCTATGCAATTTCACTGACAAGGCTTGGGTCAACCTGTGGTAGGGTTTTCAGGCAATTTCCAAATATGCCAGATGCTGGGATTACCTCCCCAAGACTGAGGATATCAAGATGCCATCTTCTTGACAAATCAACCATGGTGAAATTTGAACCCTGGTCTCATGGTTGGAAAACTAATGCTCTAATTACTTTGTCACATGACATCACAAAATAAAAACTAGGAGGGCTATATTAAATGTTAAAAGTGGAGGTGTCAAAGCTAAATCAGGCATTAAGTTTTAAAGATTCTTGATTCTATATTTTTTATCTGATCCTTTCATGAAATGAACATTTTAAAATGGTTGACTCCCTGTACTGCTCTAATAAATACCTGACACCTGATGCTATTCTCTACTTTTACAAGAGTCAGATCAGGCCAAAAATGGAGTACTGTTATCATATTTGGACAGAAATTGGCCAGGCCTCACTTTCCATTCTCAATAGAGTTCAAAGGTGTCTGAGAGTTCTTGTGGGTGACAAATTATTTTCCATCCTCCAACTTCTCTCTCACGGGCTGGGTGTAGCCAGCCTCTCACTGCTCTATCGCTACTTCCAATGCTTGGATAAACTACATTCCTTGGTTCTGCCAGTTCTAACCTTCACAGATAGGACCCACCATGCCACTTACATTGTATCAAACTACCCACAGTCCACAGTAAGTTCCACTCGAACAGCTGCTTTTGGCAAATCACTGCTCTGTGGAACTGTGGAGGTTTCTCTGATCACAACAATCTTAACCTGTTCAAGTTTTGAGTTAATTGTTATCTTCCTCTCTTTTCTGTATAAACTGCATCTTAATATGACTACCTCAAGTGGCCCTTGGGCCTTATACAGAGTGAACTTTACTGGAAAAAAAATTCATTAAAATGAATTATCCTACTGTATATAACATTTTTATCTTCATATTAAATACACAATTTTTTTTAGTATGCACTTATTTTCTGAAATGAGACCTATGAAGTTTTTTTTAACAAGACTTATATAAACAATAGAAAAGCTAATTAAACCACTTATAATCCCACTGAGTTCCTTTTCAAAGCAGTTCATGATACAAAATGATGAGGTAACAATATTATCAATTTTATTATTAATTATACGTATCTTAATTTATCTACACTATTTACATTGTTCAGACTGTTGTCCTTATCTTTGTTGCCATATTCCCAATATTTTGGTCGTTGTTTAGGTGATCGGAATTTTGAGCTGAACCCCTTATTTTGTCCACCTTGTTCAGTACTGACTTCTCAGAGATACTTAGCTGGTGTTGACTGATGCTGATTACTGCCTTCACTGGGGCGGGGGGGGGGGGGTCAGTACTTAACAAGGCTCTCAACTTCGCAACAACTATCAGGTGGATATCATTCTTAGACATCATTGCCTGAGTCAAAAAATTTTTTTGGGTGGATGAGCTAAGATGAAAAGTGAGACAGATACTGGAAGCCAAGCCACCCAAATCAAACATCACAAAACTGAAACGGCTGGCAATCAAAACCCTACAGAGGAATGACAACATCATTATGCTACCAGCTGACAAAGGCAATGTGTCAGTAATGCCGGACAAAATAGAATATATAGAAAAACTGGAAGACCTCATTAGAAATGCTAGCTATAGCAAAGCAAAAGGAAGACCCAACATTAAAAACAGAACAAAAACTGTTGCAGATCCTAATCAAGAACAAGGACCACTGCTCACCTAAGATATACAGGCAATTGTCATAATGTTACAGCAAGCTACCTCACATATATGGTCTCCCCAAAATTCACAAAGATGGTATTCTGTTCAGGCCAATTGTTAGCTATCAAGGCTCTGTAAGCCACCCTAAGTCATTTCCTTGCAGATATAATTGACTCCTTAACAGGAAAGCCACAAAACTCCGCTCACTGCATGAAAACAATTGAAGTTGTTCCCATCCAATTCAACCAGATAGTGAGCCTGGACATTCACCAAGATACCCATGGAGGAGGCACTATCAGGGACAGACTGGCCTCAGCCTCATTCCTAGAAGAATGTACCAGTATACCAATAAAACCTTGGAGATGCTGACTTTCTGTACACAATCAATACACTTTGGAATGGGAGCAGACATATATTGACAGGATGAAAGTTTAGCAATGGGCTCATCATTATCACCAGTAATGGCTAACATATACATGGAATATTTTGAAAAAATGGTATTAGAATCAACATCACTAAAACCAACTATATGACTGGGATATGTACATAACAACTTAATACTCTGGTTACACTAGGAAGAGGTCCAGCAACTACTGGACAATGTGAACTTATTGAATCATTGATAGTTCATAATGAGAGAGAAAACAACAACAAACTAGCATTCTTGGATGTACTAATATCTCAAACAAAGCATCAGTTCAAGACATCTGTATACTACAAGCCAACATTCACTGAACACTACAACTTCAACTCCCACCACCTATACAATGTAAAGAAAGGGATTGTTCACTGCCTACAACATAAAGTAAAAGTCATAAGTGATGATCCAGAGATGTTACAACATAACTACCCTGGGTACATGACAGCAGCTCTGACAAACTGAGATAGAGGGGTGCAAAAACATAACAAGACTCAGAAAACAATCTTGGTCTGCCTAGCCTATGTTTGTGATCCATATAACATCAGGATGACTTTCAAAAGTGGTTCAACACTTTGCAGACACCTGAGTAAAACTTCTCATAGAGGAGAACATGATTAAGGATAGTGTGCACAATCCTATGCATCTGTGCTAAGAAATATAAAGGAGAAACAGGCTTAGCCCACAAGATAAGACTGTAGAAGCACCGTAAAGCCAAGGGGAAATAGAAAAATCAGGCATGGCTGACCATATATGGAGGGAAAAAAATGATCAAATAATAGACAGAGAACATCACTAGAAAATACAAAAACTTAAGGAATCAGTCCACATGCTAGGCCATAAAAATCTCCTAAGCTGGCCAAGCATAGGCATGAATACAATATGGGAACCAGTAATACAGAGTGCAAGAGAAAAAAATAATAACAAATTGTAATATGAGCTCAGGTAAAAATGGTTACTGAGATATTGAGTCCCAAAAATTCATACACTGATGTTTTCAAGTACAGACAGACCAGTGCATAAAAATAAAAGTGTTGTGAGTTCAATACCTGGCTACAGCATAGATGAACAGAGTTGAGTTAAAGAGAAATAACTGATACTGGGATATGTGAAAGAGGTATGACAGGTGGAACTACAACAATCTACCCCAGTGAATGAAATAAAGGGTTTGCTTTAAAATTCCAATCAACTATAATGCCAAAACATTGTGAACATGTCAACAAAGATGAGGATAACAGTTCAAACAATGTAAATAAATACCTCATCTCAGAAATATATACAGATACTTTAATTTGTATTTGTAATACAAGTTATTTTAATAACTGTTATTACTCATATTATACAATATTGTTTAGATCAAATGCAGGAAAAAGTTTACTTTTTATTGGAATAGAATTACAAACTGATATCACACTAAGTGCGGCCTTTCTAGCTGAAGTAACAGTAACCTCAGGGTGACAATTTATACCAATTTTATTATTTACCATATAATTTTCAAAAGTGAAGGTCAATCAAAAAACAAACGGTAATCAGTCAGCTAAGTGAGATTCATATTTATTTATCGTGTGCACTTAGTTTCTTTTTTTTCTAGGCAATTTTTCTTTAAAATAATAATTATATTTTTTTATTACACATACTTGTTTCTTCTTCACATTTATTTTAAAATATATAATGGCGACAAACCAGCATGCATCTATTTACCATCATATCATGTGACACAATTTTTAGCCAAACAGATTGTTTTACAATGACACACCCACATAGACTCTTCACTTAACAAATAGTTGCAAACATCTGAGATATTTGTTTATAAAAAAAAGTTCTAGTGTAGCATAGTGATTGTATAAATACATGTTTTGTTATGCATATTTAAATTTCTTCAATAATGTTGTTATAATGTATTATGAATGTTTATTATTTTATAATGATTGGAATATAATATGTAAGCATTTATTTTTATATGTGAATTAATATAAGAGTGCATATTGAAAACAAATACTGAATTTCCTATTAAAAATTCTGTAAAAATAGCCCTAATTCAAGAACTCCTTGTCTAATTTTAATGAAAATTTGGCATTGCAATTACCAGGTGTTCAAGGTACAATATACTCCTAAATTCATTGGGGTATTATGTATAGTTTAAGCTGTAGCTTGGGAACAGACATACATACATAAAAAATTACAGTTTTAGTATTACATTGTAACAAACCACCCACATGCCTTTTCTATTCCATTGGTGAGAAGTAAATTTCACTTGAACAACTTCTTGATACAAACTTCTCTGCTTTGTGAAGCCAACTCCTAAAAGGATGTTTCCCCAATCAATACAATCTTAATCCATTCAAGTCTAGATTCTCCTCCTATCCATATAAACTACCCTTAATGTAACCAGCTACCTCAAGTGCCTCCCCTGGCCTTGTACAGAGTGAATCTTACTGTAAAAAAAAATAGCACTAAAGAACTCTTTATCTAATTTTAACGAACATTTGGCACTGTGATTGGTAAAGGTTTAAGGTACAATATGCTTCTAAATTGGTTAGGGTATTATGCATTGTTTTAGCTATATCTCAGGTAGAAACATGCACAATTAGAATTTTAGTATTACAATATGTAGATATTTTGACAGAATAACAAAAAATAAAGAAAATGAAGACTTCTGAGTTATTTTGAAAATTAATAGCAGTAATGATGGCTGATAAATGCTACAGCAGAACTCAATAGAATTGGTACAGATTGAGGACAAGTTTATTCTTTTGTTTAGTTTTTAGTTTATGCAAAAAGTGGAGAGTGGCTGAAGCTTCTCCAGACTCTAACCACTTGCATCATGGATGGATATTGATTATGAGAAAGTAAGTGCACACCTCTTTAACACTTAAAAATATAACAGACACTCAAGGAAGGCTAGTGAGTACAACAAAAACTTATGATTACAAAAAAACAATAAATTATGCTACAGTTTAATAATTTGTGATGCCATTACTTTTATGACACTCAAACATGTCGATTTAACTTAAGAAGTGCTTGAAGAAATGATTTAAAAGATTAAATATTCTTTACAGATTTAAACTTTGGCATTACATTAATGAAGATCAAGAAAATGCAAGTTGAAAATATACACAAGTCATCTGACTAACCTTAGCATAAGTTGTTGTTCTCAGATACCATTGTCGAAGTGACCGCTTTTCTACTTTGGCTCCAGAACGCCAAGAACAGCCGAATTCATCAATTTGTTCATCAGCTAATACAGTTTTGTCAACAGGGTCCCAATTTACTAAAGCCTGCAATGAAGATAACAGTTTAAAACTATTAGAAATACTGCAAAGTTTCAACTGTTGATATTTTGTTTGTTTTGTAATAGTAAACCCATTTACTGCTTTGTCATTTTCATTTCTTCCATAACCCTTATCCTTGTGTTCAAATCAGGTGACAAAAGCATTGATTGGGATGCCTGTGGGATGCATATAAACATACAGGAATGATGGCTTTTTCAAATAATAGAAAAACAAAACCAAAACAGTAATGTAGACCCATGGATGTTTTTGGCCGTATAACTTTATTTCTGACCCTTATGTACATGTTCAGATTAATGACAAAGGCATCGGTTGGGGTGTCTGTGTGATCTAAATGTAAAAAATAAAATACAGTATAACCCTGATATAAGAGAGTTGTCGGGACCGGATAAAAGTTCTCTTATACCCTGACTTATCTTATATCCAAACTTCTCTTATATCCGGGTTTTGTCTATTTTATATACATTACCACAGGCCCTAATTTGGGACCAGAGAAAATCTCTCTTATATACGAGTTTCTCTTATATCAGGGGTATCTTATATCCGGGTTATACTGTATTTAAAAAAATCAAACTAAAAGAAGCTATCTCCATTCTTTAAAAACCCATAATACTTTTTCTCTCTCTATACTTCTCTCTCAACTAGTGATAGGGCAACACTCATATAAAAAGTAGAGGAAGAAGTAAAACTAAACAACTGCTGCAAAATGGAAGTTTGCTAGTCCAAGGTCTAGTTATTGAAATAAGAGAGGCTTCATGCATAACTTTTGCGACAAAAAAAAAAAAGAGACTATAGAAAATAAATAAAAGAATTTTGACCAATCAAAAGAACAAAGACTTTTCTTTTGATGTTAGATGAAACCAAGTTTCATGCCAAGTAGTCTAGAGCCTTTCTTAAGTGTATGTAAACAGACAGCTGACAAACAGCAGTAGAGAAGAGAGCCAGAAAATGGCCCACTCGTGTTGCTTGAAGAACTAATCAATCATCTGCTTAAGACATTTTTCCACTCTTTTTGAGAATACACTGCAGAATGGCACTGCAACATATTTCCTAAGTAACCACACTCCTGACAGCTACCGACAATATGATGACTGTTATCAAAGTTGGACTTGTAAACTAACAACTATCTAGCACAATGAACTTTTACCAAACAGAGTTATAAAAGGACTCTGGCCCAGTCAGAGTCAATTAAATAAACTTATATTATTTGTTTATATCTTTGATTCTGTTCCTTTATTTCAATGTGTTCCAGATTT
The DNA here is from genome assembly GCA_037127315.1 of Ascarosepion bandense. NCBI lineage: Eukaryota > Metazoa > Mollusca > Cephalopoda > Sepiida > Sepiidae > Ascarosepion > Ascarosepion bandense. The sequence continues at coordinate 4,297,369 of JBBBDQ010000330.1, forward strand.
TTCAATAAGTATTACTAAGAAACCTTTGGCACTTCTCCACACCTGCATGGTACAAGAGTGCCTTATATAACGATACAGGAATGATAACTCTTCTAAATAATAGAAACACAAAAAGAATAAAACAGCAATTGATCAATGGTAACAAGATATATTAATGATAGAGTTACAGAAGTTGTTGAATGATTCATACTACTTTTAAAAGCTATAACTGTTCAATGATCTAACATGAATGCATAACAGTAAAAAAAAAAGGTTGGATTAATTGAATACAAGGGAAAAAACAGCTTCTTCACATCATTTGGGGTGGCTGCTAAACTCATTGCTAATTCAGTATTTTCAGTATATATTATACTATTTACACAGGTTAACATGGTTTTAGATATATTAGTCAATCAAAGGATTCCTTCATACACTAACCTAATACAAGTTGAGAATCCTTTATTTGAAATTCTTGGGATTGGAAGAGCTTCAGTTTTCAGATATTTTTTTTTTTGGAATACAGGCTATTTAACTTGTATATAACATCTATAAAATGGGACAGCTTGGAAATGAAACCCAAGCATAAACACAATACCCCTTTATATTTCATAATGCAGCTTGTACATATACACTGAAAGTAGTTTTATACAAAATTTAGTAAATTTTGTGTACATACAGATACAGGTCATGTAATGCTCACACGGATTTTAAGTGGTGAAATTTCACATAAAAATGTTATTTGCTTTCTGTACGTTTATAAAAAAAATATGATCACTACTTATAAAAAATATATAAATGCAACACCAAACACTATTTCTACATCAAGTGTGAGAAACTGGAGGGAGAGGATACATCATTGATGACATCACTCTAAGTGTGAGAAGAAAATTTTCTATTTGTGGCAAGTTATGTCGGCACCTGAAAAACCTTTTTAATTTTTGAGCTATTCAAATAAAGGATACTTAACCTGTAATAGGTTTTGTACCCAACATAGTAATATGCCACATTTGTTTTTTTATGAGTAATCATAAGTTTAATCAATTTTATTGCATAAATAGAACATATAGATCAGTCATAAATATAACATATAGATCAGTCATAAATATATCATATAAATCAGTCATAACTATAACAAATAAATATAACAAATAAATAAATATATCATATAAATCAGTCATAAATATAACACAGCTCATTCATAAATATAGCATATAGATCAGTCATAAATATAACATATAGATCATTCAACCATTGTATCCAGTATATAGGCTGATTTCTTTTCAACATGGTACTTACTTTGACTTCACCTTGTGATTTAACATTGTGAAAATATCTTTGTCAGTCACATAAATATAAAACCTCCTCCTTACAGCTCAGTAAAAATATATTATTAGCTTTTTGAAATTAGTAATGAAAAGGTTTTGTTGGCAGTTGAAAAATATGGTGCAATACACTTTGCATTTCAGTAAAAATATATACATGGCCTTTGAAAAAAATTTTTTTTAATCATTTCACTCTAAACAAGGTAGTTATACCACTAAGATGAAAGTGGCTACTGAGAACTGAAAGAAAACAAACCTTTAGGAGAAGGAACTGAAAACCCAATCCTAAACCAGAAACAAAGAATAAACCTCTACTTCTGTTCAAAAGATGAGGAAGAAGTGTGAACCGGTCAACAAATGTTACATCACTCAATCTCCTCTAATAGGAAAAGAGATACCAAGAGGACATAAAATCATTATGAGCTAAATTATGGATTTGGTTTCCAAATTGTAAACTTTTGTGAGCAATATTTAATGGAAAAATATATGATTGCCATTAATTTACCTATGTTTTTGCTAGTAAAAATTAATTAAAAAAGCTATTGAACTTTTTATTTAAATTAAAAGTATCATCATTTAATACGATGTCTGCTATGAAAAGATTGGGCCATTTAATGCTTATAAAAAAAAATAGCCTACCAAGGGCAATAGCAGATAGAATTTCAGATATCTGAGGGCACAATAGCCAAAACATTGTGATAATGATAACAAAGATGAAGACAGTTCAAATGTAGATTCCTCATCCCAGAATTTTAGATAGTAATTTGATCTTATTCTTCAAGAGTATTAACTGAAAACATTTTAGGGTATTGATTATAGTAGCAATTATTTCATTTGATGTACAAGTTCATGTCTGTAATTGATCCTTTTTGCATAATAAAAAGAGATTTTAATTATCTTTGGATTACCTCTTTCTGATAAACTAGTCCGGCTTCATACATTTTGAGAAATATGTACTGAGTCCATTTATAGTAGGAAGAATCACAACTGGAGAATTCCTGTAAATGAAAAGAAAAAAAAATAAAGAGGCAGGAAAAATGTTTACTCTATTGGACTGAAAACTGCATACACACTTTGTGCAATATTTTGAATATAAAACATTAATGAAAACAAAAAACATGTAATGCTCTTATACATTTTGTAAGATTTATTCTAAATGACAAAATTATTAAAGAAAAAACATAACAGTTATTAAGAAAAATAATGCATATAAATTTGGTGAAACGTGCCTATAATCAGTTGTTTTTGTTTAGCAGCACATCAATCTGCATGGGTTATTTATGTCAAAATCTAAACATTGTATGCAATTTTATTTTATTTTTTAAGATAATGGTTTAATGATACAGGTCTTACTAATTAACTCATACTTATAGGGGAAAGGTGGATTCATACCTTTCTGAAGAGTAGTTGTGCATAAATACAACGAACCCAACTGGAATTGGAATACCCTGATTAACAATTCTGAGCCATTATCTATTACACCATCAGCACATCAAAGCTTACTTGTATTTATAAGTGGTCACAGATTTAGGTACTGAGAAAGTTCGACGTTGTTTAACTTTGATGATCATACAAGAACTGGTGTTTCAATGTGATATGGCCGTAAGCCTATATAATGAATGTGTATGTGTGTATTTATATATTTTAACATGCATGTATTTAGATATTTTAACATGAAGCCTAATTCAGAGAAAATCTAATAAGAAAGAAATTAGCTTGTTAGGAAGCATTCTTATCAATTGTTTTTATGGCTTATCAACCCATTGCATGTTATTTAAATTGAAAGAATATTTTTGGAGATAATAATGATTTACTGATACAACTCCTACTAATTAACCCATAGCTGGAGGGAGAAGAGGTGGATTCAAGGGTATTTTTGTGTAAGCGGATATAACAAATCTGATTGGAAATCGAACTTGGTTCTCTGATTTGCAATTCTGAGCTATTATCCCTGGTATTCCCAATCAGTCACCCATCTAGGTACTGACTAGGCTTAACTTTGGTGATCAGTACAAGATCAGTGTTTCAACATCCTGGCCAACGATATTATGTGCATGTGCACGCATACACACACATATATATTATATATTAAATCGAACAGACATTAACTGTTAATCCATTTGGTGACTTTCTCCTAGTACTGAATAAGCCATTTAAGTCAGGTGGAATCATATATAGAACATATTTAAACAAAATGCTGTATAGGTATAGATATTCTAATTTTAAAATTATATATCTATATGTATATAAAAGGCAATCTGTGAGTCTGTGTGTGACTGTTCCCTATGCATGCCTTCATTTTTTAAGCTACGCCATTCAAACTTTCTAGGGACACATATCTACAGGGAAGCCAGGTCGACACATACTTTTTGAGTTTAAGTTCAGCAATTTTCTCCTTCGCACTTTTTGGCCAATGATGCCGATTGTTTACATTTGATCCGTAAAACATCTAAGATCTAAAATGCTTGCTGAATTACATCACAGAAATCAAAGCACACATGTCAAACGCGAATAAAAGATTTTTCTATTAAAAAAAAAATATTTGAGCCTTTATATTCAATTTTTATTCTGACGTTTTAAAAATTCATTTGGTCAACAAAAAAATGTGAATATTTTTTCCCCATAATTTTGAAACAAAAGAAATATTTGAAAAAAAAAAAAGGGGTTTTTTTCAAACAAAAGCAAAATATGTAAAATAAAAAGTGGCATTTTCTCTTACTACTAAAATGTTCTGAGTTGCATGGGCAACACCGGGCTATGATGCTAGTATATATATAAACACAAAAACATTGAAAAATATAGAACTGGTATGATTACAGAAATTGTAACCTCGTTTTAAGCATTTTCCCTTTTCCTGTTATAGTCTTATGAAAATAGCCTATTCCATTATCTTTCATAAAAATGGCCTAATCCATTATCTTTCCTGTAGTAAAAGGTGAATTAGGAGAGACTATTTCAAGCTTATGCCAGATGATTATCATGTGCATAAAACTGAATAGCATTGTGCAGTAAATAATAAGTTTGATTAAAGGCCATTAATAAGAAATTTAAAAAATATTTTTATAAATAACTTTTGTTTGCTTTTAATCAAATAAAGATTAGTGAATGGTGAATATAATAATTGTAAAACTAGGAAATACAGCATGTATCTTTTATTATCCTTTGTAATGGCAAGAGAAAAATGTATACTAGTTTGCTGATTTTAAAATGATTCCCAGAATTCAGTTTCAAGAAGTGATGTCTTTATAAAAACATAGGCACTAAAAGATTTCCAATTTGAAGACGAGAACCTCATAAAGGACTTACCCTTTCCCAGTCAAAACTACAGCAAAGATCTTCAATTTGCTTTTTCATAGTCTTGATATTACTGCAAATAAAAGGAAAATGAGATTAATGATTAGATTGGATTGATTAGTTTTTTATGACTTATCAACCTTCTGCAGGTTTTTTTTTAAAGGCAGAAAATATTTTTAGATTGTAAGTATTTGGGGTATGGCAGTAATAATGGTTTACTGATACATGTTCTACTAATTAACTCATAGATGGAGGAGGACAGGTGAATTCTTACCTTTGCCATAAGTATTCATGAATAGATGAATATAATGAACCCGACTGGAATTGAAACTCGGCTCTTCATATTCAAATTCAGTGAGGTTATGCATTATATCACCCGCACATTACAAGCTTACAACATCTGGTATACATGAGCTGTCACCTATCTAGCAACTGAACAGGCTCAGCATTGCTTAACTTCAGTGATCATACAAGATTTGGTGTTTCAACGTGATATGGCTCTAAGCTCAGGATTAATGAGTTTATTACACTTATGATGAATTTTTTGAAAACAAATTAATTGTGAAATCCAGCCTCCTTTTTAGTGTTTTCCTAAGTTATGCTTTATTAGCATTAACAAAGGTTAGGATTGATTGATTTTTTTCTTTTTACAGTTTATCAACCTTTTATAGGTTAATTAAAGCCTACACATCATTTTGGATTGTTAAAATAATAATTCTTTTTTTTTTTTACCAGTGAATACTGTATTAAAAAATATTTGGAGATAATAATGATTTTCAGATACCAGTGTTGCTATTTAACCCATAGATGAGAGAAGAAGAGGTGGATTCATACCTTTACCAAGTGCATTTGCATATGAATGTAACAAACCTGACTAGAATTTAAACATAGCTCATCAACTTTGCATTCTCTTATTCATTACATCACCTTCACACTTAACTTTTTAAAAATCTATGTTTTTATTTTATAATATTTAAATGCATACCCTTTAAAAATTTTACTAAGTGTGCTGTGATATTTTCATTAGCTCCTAAGTGTGCCATTGCTTAAAGAGATTGAGAAACACTGATTTAACAGGAATATATATATAATTATTTAATTACTTTGTTTTTGGTCATAATTAAATTAGACCAGTACACAGTTGTATTAAAAAGTGTTCAGTACAATTATACTGTAGAAATTTTAAATATTTTTCATTTGTAAATAAGTTATATTATGCAACTCAGGCATCTAGTGTCTTCAGGTGATTTACAATAACTGATTTTAACAGTTTTTTTTTTTAGAATGTTCATGTAACGGGGATTTTTTATAAACATGCAATTTTCAAAATTAGAAAAAGTTTTAACGTTTTCATCCATGGTTGTATGATCCTAATAGGTATTTTTTGGTGTGGTTACATTTAGTCATAATTTCTTTTCCTTCATTCAGTAATCTATTTTTGTATTTTTGTTTGGGAATAACATAATAGTTAATTTTTCTTCCTGACACAGTCTACATATTTTGCCACTGTTGTAAGGCTTGGCTGTTTTCACTATATTCTGCATTATGTCTGGGTCTTTTCATTTCCACACATGGCTAGACAATTTTTTAAGTTTTCTAATTTAAATGTAGACCTGTGATTGAACCATCTGGTCTTAAAAGTGAAATTAAAATATGACATATAAGTATAGCAAGAAACAAAATGAAAAACAAAAGGCACTTACCTGTATGTCCATTTGGCTGGGTGTTCACCCCTTTCAATTGCAGCATTCTCAGCAGGAAGGCCAAATGCATCCCAGCCCATTGGATGGATAACCTAAGAGAGACAGTCAAAAAGACCCATACAGGAATCAAAATCAACTTTGGAATACTTATAGTATCACATGCAATATAACCTGACATATTTGTATTACTTCAAACGTTATTTTTGGTTGATACCCATATTTGAGTAGACATTCTGTTTGAGTGACACAGGTTCAAATCATGTCAGAGAGAACATTTTCTTTATGAAGATTTCTCAAGTACATAGACAAAATAAACATTGTTTAAAAAAAATAAAAAAAAAATGTAGTGTTTACTCAATGTAACCCTATTTCTGCATATGAAAAAAATGTAATTCTTAGTTTAATACGACAGAGCGAAAGAAACTATTATTAGTGGTATTGTTGATTTTGCAGTTTATTGTAAATCGCAATATGAGCTCTGATTAGAAATATTTAATACTTGTGTGCTTGTAAAATGTGAAAAACAGAAAAACTAGCTGAAAATTGAGAAGAGAAGAAAGGAAAAATATATTCTTGCATTGTTTATTCAAAAGTCGATCAGAAGCTTTGTTTTTTTTTAGCCAAAACAAATTGTCAGAAACTTTGATGAGGTTAAGGAGGTTAAAATTTTAACTATGGGAATAAATATGAATTATAAATCTCACTGAAGTTAAAATTTCCAAGCTAAAAGCTAGATTTGCTGATGTAATCAGTTGAATTAAGAAGAAGAGGGTGAAGAGAGATTATGTCAGAGAAGATATTGCTGTTCATTGGTCGAACCGAACACCCATCTTGAAATGTGTAGGTAGAAGTAATCTCATTGGTCAAGGATTTGATTTGCATAAGATACCCCAGGTCTCTCCACATCCCCCAAGAGAAGTTGGGACAAGTATAAAAATTGGGACCACAGGTAACCAAATCAGTTAGTTAAGTTACAGTCAAGATGTAACGACTGAGGGAAAAGTGTTCCCAACTATGGGCCATGACCAAGAAGACTGGTTGCCTTCCATAGAGTTCCAGGCTGATGATGTAAAGAAATGTAGAAAAGCCTGTTGCCGATCAACTTAAAAGAGTTAAAGTTGAATAATGCACCTCTGATAGAGTCCTGGCTAAAGATGTATAGAAACAGAATGAACCGAGAAAGAGTTAAACTAGCTGAAAGGAGATTTGTTTTATTGCTGAGCGAAATAGACAAGACAAATCTACTAACATCACCAATTTTCCACCCCACTTCAGCCATTTCCATAAAGCTTCAATAAAAAGCCCTAAAAAGAGTTCTTAAAAAATTGGAAAATTGAAAGCTCTGATTATTCTTAAACAAAAACTTTTGCTCCATCATGAAAATTGAATTCGACAATAGTGCATTGTGCTTTTGTTGCTAATTATTTTTTCAATATAAAGACTTTTCCGCAACTTATCCAGGTGTCTTCAAATTTATTCATTTATTTTTTTTGGTGGTGTGTTTTATTTTATCAACACAGTTGTACATGTGTGTCCAGTCTGGTTTGAGGTGGTAGAGAAACGACTACCGGGTTTGCAACGTGTCTTTCCTGAGAACAAAATACACAACGTTGTAATAGACGTCTTGAGGACCAGCTGCTGTGATGAGGCCATCATCACAATTAGCAACTTGAGAGCGTCGTCATAAGTTGTTCCATGTTTGACAGTATCAACCCTGACTCAGGTTCCAGTCATCATCAGGTCTTCATCGTAAATTGGCATCCGTGATTGTCTAGGTGTCAGCCAGTGAGACAGCTGGGTGATGGTGTTACACAAATACAGAAATCCACAAAAATAATGTTTTAAGTAATATATATATATATATATATATATATATATATATATATATGCATGAATAGGAATCTAATATACATCAAATATGGATTAGAATCCAACAAAATGATAGGATAAGGAATAAATAGGAAATAGTTTTTGAATTTAACATGTTTCACTTATTTAAGCTTCATCAAAAAAGGAAATATGGAGGAGAAAAGAAAATTATGATATTTTTTATTTTTGTGTTGCTTGATTTTCATTAGTTAAGTAAAACACATGTATGTTTTTTATCTTATTTGGTAGCATAGTGTTTGCATGTATAATTCGTGTGTATCATAATTTTAGTTGTTTGTGTGGGAATCAGTTGATAATGTGTGTAGTGTATGTGTATGTTTTTTAAGTATGGATTTTATAAAAGTTGGTGATATAATAAAGTGTTTTTGGCATGTGTTTATTGATGGGAATATATTTATCAGGATATCTTCTAAGTATTTTGTATGTAATAAATTGTGGTTTTTTTTTATCAGAGTGGCATTTATTTAATTGAAGCCATGGCCCTTCTTAATTAAATGTGTTACAAGCTAATTTAAAGTGTTGTTGCAATGTAAGTCTCTTTTATGTTCATAGATGTGGGCTTTCAAATTTCTAGTTTTCTAATATACCTCTTCTAGCACTGCTGCCATTTTAGACTGTAAATCTTAGTATCTGATATGGTGTTGAATTTATGTTTATAACTCAATCTTTCATTGTTTTAGAAGTGGTGATGATGATCTCTGTCCCGGGAATACTAGTTTATTCTCAAAATTTTGTTGATAGAGTGTTGAAAGGTAGGATAATTATATTTTTTATCCTTTAGGACTTTATCGGATTAAGTTTATGTTTATGCAACTATATATGTACACAAATGAGAGATTCTGAGAATTTTAAATCTAAAAGAAATTTTTAAAAGTCTTTAAATATGTGTTTTGAGTATATAATCTAGATGATTTCATTTAGATTTGTTTTCTTTTTGTTTATGTTTTCATTATTTTTGTTATATTTGATATATCTCGCAATTTCAGTACTCAATATGTAGTACACTGTTAAGCGTGGCATAATGAAGTCCTGCCCATTAGCAGCTTAGCACTTAAATACAACTCGGCTAATTTGCATAGGATACCACAACTTTTCTTATTAAATATCCCATATTTTGATAATAGAAGATCTGCCAAGAATGGTGTAACATTGCAAGAATCTTGATGCAAATTTACTGTGGATGATCCAGCAATTAAAGCACTTTCTAAATATTTTTGTCCTAGTAAACTGTTTTTTCTTTTAATTAAAGTAGAAAGTTTTAAATCAAAACTGGTCAGTCATTTTATGGTGAACAACTAATGCATTTAATGTGATCTTTTTTATTGTCACAATGTGGGATATTTAATAAAAAAAAGTGATGGAAACAAAGTAAAAGAATCTAAATGAAATCGGATAGATTATAAACCCAAAATACATTAAAAATAATTATTTTTAAACTTAAAATTCTCAGCATCTCTTGTTTGTGTGGATACGTAGTCACATTGGTTTAAATTTAAACTTAGTTGGATGATGATTTAACGAACAAAATGCGTTACAAAAAAACTTTTTTCACTTCATATATATATATATATATATATATATATATATATCTAAACTTATTTATAAATGGAACTTTGTCTCTGTGTGTGTGTCTATGCGTGTGTGTGTGTGTGTGTCCGTTACCTATAGACTCCGAAATGGCTGAACCATTTTTCTTGAAAACTTACACAGTTGTACTATAAGCGTCTGCGAGTGTTCTTAGCTAGGTTTTGTGTCGAGGTACCCTTGATAAATATCAAAAATCGATAATCGAAAAAAATCGGGTTATAGAAGGAGTGGTCCAATTTTAATCAAATTTCATACACTCATAGACAAAGACATAAGAAATGATATTCAGAAGTTTCAAGGTTGCAGTTCTTACAATAGTACAGAAAATCTGATATCGATACCAGGAAATCAAAATTTGACTTACATCCAATCATTTTACTTTCAGTCTACAGTTTCGCTTCAACTATTGCTTTTTAATCTTTCGTGCCAACGTCCAAAGAGTCTGAGCTCCAGGACCATGGATTAGTTTTAAAGCTTTCATTACACCCGAGCAAACGCCGGGCTATACTGCTAGTATATATATATATATATATATATATATATATATATATATAGTTTAAAAGGAGCAGAGTTTGTAAAGATACTACACTCTGATCTGAGGTAAAAAAACATAATGATCATACATATAAACAAGCAGAATAACAATATTGATTAATATAATTATCATTTACCTTCTTGCCTTGGAGACGTTTATATCGTGCTATCGTGTCACTGATAGTGTAGACTCGCACATGTCCCATGTGTAATCGACCACTCGGATAAGGAAACATTGATAGCACATAGAACTTTTCTGGAGATTTAGCCTAAGAAGAAATAAAAAAATGCAATTAGTAAAAAATACTAATTCATTCATCTAATATATGAAGTTAATCAAGAACAGATTAAAAAAAAAGCCAAACATTTCTGTTGTCTCGTCTCTTCTTCATCTTTGAAGAGATTGTCCAGCATTCACTGCCATATAAGAGGACTGATATTACGTTACAGTTCAATAACCTTCTACTTGCATCTAATGAAATTTTCCTGTTTCTTAATACTTTGCTTAACTTTTGAAAGGGATTTTCTATCTCAATGCACTTTCTGCCCTTTGTTAAAACACTTTCCAGATATTTAAATTGTTGTACTTGTTTGATATTGTTATCTCCAATTTCTAATTTGCATGTTGGACTGTTCCTTTTGCTGACAACCATGTGTTCTATCTTCTTTCATTTGATGCTTAAACCTTTCCTCTTGATTTCCTTCGCTGTAAGCGTTTTTGTAGATTTCTTTCTGTGTCTGCTATCAACACTGTGTCATCTGCACATCTTATGTTGTTAAGATTGTGGCTGACAATAACAAATCCTGGTAGGACTTCTAATTCTCTCAGAAACACCTCACTGTATAGGTTGAATAAGCCTGGTAAGAAAACACATCCTTGTCTTACACCCCTTTCTAATTTTGTATATTTACTCATTTCCTATCCTTGCTGCCTCTTGCTTTCCTGCTTATTGGAAATCATCATCTGTTGTTCTAATCTTTAAGAACTCAGGTGAACTGTCTAACCTTTCCAACTATTGTTTTTGGTAAACTACTAAAGGCCCTGATCAATGCCGAATTGGTTAAGAATCACAGGGCCCTTTTTCAGACAAGCAATATGGCTTTTCTAAATCAACTGCTGATGTATTCACAATTATTATTGAAAAAGTCTATCAAGCTTTAGATAAGAATGGTAAGGCTGGAACTGTTCCTTTTGACATCTCAAATTCATTTTATAGGGTTTGATATACCAATCTTCTTCAGAAATTGAAAGGTTATGGTGTCTCCGGATTCATTTTTGAACTGATTCAGTCTTTATTATCAAATTGCGAAATGAAAGTTGCCTGAATGACCACTCTTCTAGATCTTTTTTAACTAATGCAGGTGTCCCCCATGGCTCTATCCCTGGTCCTACTTTGTCCTTAATTTTCATCAATGAGCTTCTTGATGGCATCAACTCTCAACTTGGTATCTATGCTGATGACACAACCATTTACTTTTGTCTTGAGTGTAAGTCTGACAATTTTGATAAGGTCAAATTGACAGCTGATAAAAAAAAATGACTTATTGTCTGTTGTTAACTGGTGCAAAGAACAGTTTGCTAATTTTAATGCCTGCAAAATAAAACTGCTCTTTATTAATCAGCTGAGAGATCCATTTCTGCCTTGCATCAGCATGGTTGATGCTAACCTCCAAAAGAGTGACACATTGCACCATCCCAAGCTAACATTCTTGGCTGACATGAAATGGAAAGACTATTGAATTCATTGCTAGGTCTACTGCACAGAATGTTTGCTTTTAGTAATAAAATATTTAATAGTAAACAAACATATGGTCAATTCTGCTACATCTCAATGTTTATTTACTTCCACAACCTACCTTTTTTCTAAAGGCACACCTTGACACATTTACATGCAAACTTTTCCCCCTTTTTTAATCAGTAGGTGGCTTTTGAAGTGAAAACCTCTCATAAAATATAAATATGAGAAAAGAGATTTAGATTTTTAGAATTTTAAAAACCTTTCTTGAGCATGTTCTTTTTTAAATTTTTATCTACAAACAAAGAAGATTATTTCATCAAAGTCTTTAGATATATTTCTTTATATTTCTGACATGAAGTATTGTATTTATTTATACTATTGACATGGTACAAGTTGTTGTCCTCATCTTTATACACTCCAGCCTTTTTCAAATGATTGGAATTTAGAACTTAACTCTTAATTTCCTTCATGGGGTTAGGTTGTACTCGTGTGTATTTAAATCTAAATCTATCTAATCTAAACTTATTTATAAATGGAACTTTGTGTGTGTGTGTTCGTTACCTATAGACTCCGAAATGGCTGAACCGATTTTCTTGAAAATTTACACAGTTGTACTATAAGCGTCTACGAGTGTTCTTAGCTAGGTTTTGTGTCAAAGTACCCCTGATAAATATCGAAAATCGATAATAAAAAAAATCGGGTAATAGAATAAGTGGTCCAATTTTAATCAAATTTGATACACTCATAGACAAAGACCCAAGAAATGATATTCAGAAGTTTCAAAGTTGCAGTTCTTACAATAGTGCAGAAAATCAATAATATATATATATAAAAGGCAAGATGTTTGTGTGTGTGTGTGTGTGTGTGTGTCTGTTTGTCTGTATGTGCTTTATACAAATCCACAATTTTTATCTGATTCTCACCAAACTCACACAAATATTCTTTAGGCGGAGTCTGAGCTCCAGGACCATGGATTAGTTTTAAAGCTTTCATGACACTTGAGCGACACCGGGCTATACTGCTAGTATATATATAGTGCTATTTTCATTTGTGCATAATTTAGGCGACAATTTATCCATCGCGCTCCATATAGAAAATATATATAAATCAAATGAGTAAAATAAAAGTAAAAATTACTTACATTTCTTTGTGTCTGGTCTAGTTTCTGAATTCGAGGTTTCCAGAAATTCTCTATTTCTTTTCGCTGTTCATCCTTCAAAGAACTTTCCTAATGCAAAAAAGTAAATGCCTAATATTAAACCTTGAATAATTTTTTAAGGTAATCAGTTTTCAAATTTGAATCCATTTATATGCTTTAAAAAAGCAAGTGTCTGTTAACTCCCTCCCTCCCCAAAAAGAAATAAAAAAAACAAAAAAAAAAACCGATAATATTATCATCAACTGTTATTTTCTCCCTTCTTAATTTATGTTCTTTTGTTTTTCTGTCCTTAATGCTTTTCTTTTCCACACATTCTTTCACACTTAGCAAACAATTGTAATTTAGGGGCTTTATTGCCTTGCTTACGGTGAAATAGTTAAGAAAAAAATGACTAATATTTTGTATCAAGCTGCCAACATGTCACAAAGTTTGTTATAAACTAAGCTTAGTAAATATATATTTACTGTATCTATCATCATATAAAAGGCATGTTTTTCCTCCTAAAATACCTCCTTGAAAAAATAAACCTGCATTTATACCTTAGTGGTTGAGGTAAAGATGCCAAGTATGAAGCTAAATATCCATGTTCAACACATTAATCCCCTGATGATTCTAAAATGAAATATAGATGATTATAAGTGAGTGATTAAATTATGGTTACAAATCAAAATCTTGTCCTAATTGTAAGTTTAGGTCCTGGATATGACAAAAAACTGCATAAGGTAACAAGGTCTCTGATTAATTGCTATCGTTCCTAGGAACACCTAACCAGGGTGGTAGTACCTGTTAGGGTCCCAGCTATGGGCAAATAGTTACCCACAAACTGGGATCAGTACACTATAAAAGCATAAAAATAGGTTTTTATAATAAAAATATTTGCAATATACTAAAAAAAAAAAAATTATCAGCAATACATTTCACAAAGCCCATCCTTATATGTCAATGAAGCCTGTTCTACACACTGATTTCTTACAGGAATACATATTCTATTCATACAAGCCTATCCTAAAAATCTTGTTGGCATTTAAATAACCCATTGGGATTGATATGCCATAAAACAAAATAAACCAAACCTGTCAAGGCTAAACTAGAACTGACTTCCTCAATCCCAAGCATGACTGCTAAGATGGAACAGCAACTGATCCATGTTCAGTTTTACTGTCAATTTTTCTTAAAATCCCTCATCCATTCATTTACTCTTCCATTCCCCTTCATTCAAAGTGTATACTGCATTGAAAACTACCAGCAATACATTTTTGGGGGAAAAAAAGTATATGTATATATATCAGCAATACATCTGACTCTCAACAAAACTTCTTGATATGTCAATGAAACCTGCACTGCAAACTGATTTCTTAGAAAGAATACATTCTATTCACACAAACCTATCCTAAAAATTTGTTGGCATTTAAACATCCCATTCAGGTTGATATGCCAGAGAACAAAGTAAACCAAACTATTTGTATGTTTGATAAAGTCAAATTAGCAGCCAACTTAAAAAATGACCAGTTATTAACTGGGGCAAGAAATGGTTTGTTAATTTTAATGCCTCCAAAATTAAACTGCTCTCTGTTAATTGTATTAGAGAACTTTTTTGTCTTTCATCAGCATAGATCATTCTAAGAAGAGTGACTCATTATACCTTCTTGGGCTAATATTTTCTGCTGTCATGAAGTGAAAAGATCATCTTGAATCAATTGCTATGCCTGTTGCTACAAAAGTTGAGTCACTGTCTCATGCTAAACAAATTTTCTTGCCAGAAACTATCATTCTACTATTCAGTCATGCAATGAATATTGCTGCCACATTTAATCTGGTGCTTCTATGTATTTAGAGATTTTTGATAAAATCCAATAAAGAATCTGCAATGTTACCGATACTGATCTGGTATCTCAGCTTCAGTTACTTTCCCATCACCACAATATACCTTCTCTATTTCTTTTCTATAAATATCTTCATGATAATTGTTCTGGCGAGTTTTTCTCTTTAGTACATTGACTTTATGAATTTAAGTGCAATACTAGATTGGCAGCTAGGTCTCAACATTTTACAGTTGAAATGGCTAGAAGTAAGTTCTATGCTAACCATTTCTTTTCTTGCATCTCTCTCTTGTGGAACTCTCTTCCAGTTTCTTGATTTCCAGTCAACTTTGATTTTCAAAAATTTAAATGCAATATTAATTGTAATCTTCTCTCTCCTTAATAATGTTTTTTTCTTTTTCTCATATTCTTTCACACTCATTAACTTCTAGCATCTTAGTTGATTTATTGACTTGCTTGGAGTGAAATGATTAAAAAAATAATAATAATATTAAAATATAAAAGAGAAAGGATATTTAAGTATAGTTGAATCAGCAGTTAATATTGTTAGGTTTTCTAGTAAAAATTCCTTGCCAAATTATATGTACATGTTATATGGTAGGGAATATGGAATATAAAGCAAATATGGTTAAATATACTGGCAATAAAATAGGGTGTAAAAAAAAGATGCTTTTTTCTATGACACCTCTTTTTTAACTATTTCACTCTTCAACAATGTTTACTGTATTAAAAAGTTATGATTAGAATTATAATAAAACTTAAACATATGAAAATGAATTTACACATTTTTTGTTTTTGAGATTTAGAACAAAAATGATAAATACTATTTATTTATTAGATTGCTTACACTATTTATTATATCATTTATTGGAATGGTTGGCAAAACATCAGCTAATTGCCAATTGATTCAAACTTTATAAAATGATAAATAAGGTTTATAAATTAATAAATAGAAAATTGTTTTCACAGTCATTTCTTTATGAATTGATATATGATAAATATTGCATTGCTTTAGTTTAGTTTTAATGGTATTATTTTTTAGAATGTTGAAAAGATAAAATTATTGTAAATAAATAATCTAATCAATAGTGTTTAATATTTTTGTTCTAAATTCTAAAGAACAACAAAAAAAGATGCATAAATTCATGTTTAGGTTTTATTACAATTCTAATCATTGATTTGTAAAACAAACATTACCGAAGAGTGAAGGTACTTAAAAAAGTAGTGTCATGGAAAAATGTGTCCTTTTTACACTATGTCTTATCGTGAGCATGTTTATCTATGTTAGCCAAATATAATCATACGATCAAATGTAATTTTCTTTGTATATTGATATATTTTTTTCCTGTTGGCAAATATATAATTAACATGTTTGTTCTTTTGTGATTTTTAATTATTTGTTGAATGAAATGGATATAAGCATAAATAAGTATCTAGTGAGAATGAAAGTTAATCAGAATAGTAGCACTCTTTTTGTTACCTTTCATTAATCACTGAAGAAAACCTAGAAACATAAGATCATTCTTACCCATTTTCCTGTTTTGCTGAAAATTGTTCTGTTGAGAAGAATATTTGCTTTCTTCTGCCAGTTTGAATGAATTCTTTTGAGGAAAGACCAAGAATATGTTTTTCTAAACATTCTGAAGAGAAAAAAAACAAAAAGAAAAGTTAATTGAATAAGCTCATGGTGTAATTTTATAGCAATAAAATATCCGTAGAAATTCCCCCATCAGATTGTTAAATACTGAAGCATAACAACTTTAACAAAATATTGCAAATGTTAAATACAAATTCCAGTAGTTAGTGAAAGAAATAAGGAGGTACAAATGAAAAGATTTGAAAATGAAAATCTTTTCATTTCACTGAATCAGATATCAAATACATCAGAGTATTATCACCTATTCTATAATCCAGTTCTTTGTTTCTTTCATTTTCTCAGTGAAACCAAGTAGCATTTCTGATTTGTCTTTTCTGTCTTTCCAGATGACCAAAATGAAATAGCACATTATTTATGAGTTATACAATTATTTTGAAATAAAATGTATATAAGAATTTATTCCATTAAGTACATTAACTCCTTCACTGCCAAGTGTTTCATTTTCAGACAAATTTTTTTATTTGTTTTTAATATAGTAGCAAGAAACTGAGGCACCTTGAAGTACCTGTACGGTAGCTAACACCAACACCTCTACCAGACATATGAGCTGACAATTAGACTTGTTGCAACCTCTGAAAAGCATAAAAAGAATAAAGATTGGCGTATATACATGGCTGTAGCTGATTATGAATGTTATATTTTGGACGTGTTTATTTGTGCATGTCTGAAAAAGAAACTTTCTGTAAAAATGGATATACACATTTACATCAGTGAAGGGGTTAATTTATAAACCTTGTTTTGATATCTGATACTGCGATTTTAAGTCTCTGGAGTCATACCTTAAAAACATATTATGAGAAAACTTTGAAATAATGAAAAGTTTATATCAATAAACCTAAGAAAAAAAAAACTGGTTTATAAACTTATCTGCAAAAATGTTTAATTAAAAATTATTAAATTAATCAGAAGTAATCACATATTTGTGAGTTTTGCTTGGAAATACAGCTTCGGGTGTTCCAGAAATAGGGTAATTTTTAATCTAAAAATTAAATAAAAAATAAGTTAAAAGAAATATTTAAAAGTTTTAAAAAGTAATGCATTTATATCTTCTTTGACTTTGATAATAGAAAAAATTCCTATGTCTTTCTGATTTTCCTTAAATTATGAGGGCTTACAAACATCTTACCCACCAAGGGTGTTTTAAAGCAATAGATAACAATTGACAAAATTTTGGTGGGGCTGATGTTCAATCAACCACTCAATTGGGGAGGATTTTAAAATGATCCATAAAAGTAGAATAAAGAATTATGCTTTACTAGCAAATTGAAGACATTGAAAAACATGAATTTGACAGTTTTAATAATTTTGGGGTAAAATTATTATAAGTGATCCCAAAAGGTGAATCTTAGGAGGAACTGAAACTGTTAAACATTGGTAATTTTTATGAACATTTACTAAGAATAATGTAATCATCATAAAACTCCTTTGTTTCTGGGGCAAAACACATTAATTTGAAAATTCTTACAAAAATCAAATAATTGTTCACAAATGAATTAAATTATTTTTTAAATTATTATCTAAATTATTTATAAATGGAACTTTGTCTGTGTGTGTGTGTGTGTGTGTGTGCGTGTGTGTGTGTCCATTACCTATAGACTCTGAAATGGCTGAATCAGTTGTACTATAAGTATCTGCAAGTGTTCTTAGCTAGGTTTTGTGTCGAGGTACCCCTGATAAATATCCAAAATCAATAATTGAAAAAATCGGGTTATAGAAGGAGTGGTCCGATTTTAATTAAATTTCATACACTCATAGACAAAGACATAAGAAACGATATTCAGAAGTTTCAAGGTTGCAGTTTTTACAATAGTGCAGAAAATCGATAATATATATATAAAAGGCAAGATGTTTGTGTGTGTCTGTTTATCTGCCTGCATGTCTGTATTTTTTCAGCCCTTTTATTTTAGTTTTTGCTTTGGGTTTGGCTCTAAGTAGGTATAATTGTAGTTCATAGTCTCAGCCATGATACCATTTACTCAGAGGACTTATTTAGCCTTCAAAATTCAGTTTACGATGAAAAAACTTATTCGATATTGATACCAGGAAATCAAAATTTGACTTACATCCATTCATTTTACTTTCAGTCTACAGTTTCTCTTTAACTGGAAACAACTATTGCTTTTTAGTCTTTCATGCTAACGTCCAAAGAGTCTGAGCTCCAGGACCATGGATTAGTTTTAAAGCTTTCATTACACCTGAGCAATGCTGGGCTATACTGCTAGTTTAAAAAAAAATCTTGGTAATTCTTTTTTACATTTCCATGTAATTTCATGAAATTTTGTTTTATTAGTTAAACACAGGACTCCTTAAGAAATGTAATTTTTTTTTTTCAGTCAGTTACAAGTTTCCTGAAAATCTGCTCTGAATAGTAAAATAAAAATGCAATATGACTACAACATTATTTAATTAGATAAGCTTTTAATTGCTTTTATAAATATATATATTTAGGACATTAAAGTCAGAAAAAAACTTTTTTGATGAATAATAAATTTTTACAAGAACTGTTTCATTTTTTTCTTTTTTAATTATAATTTATAAAGTTTAAAAAATGTTTTAAAAATTCTTCAAAGCCAACTAAATATATATATATATATATATATCAGACAGAAAGAATATTTATCTAGAAAGAGCAGTCAAAGATGGCAATACCAACATTATCTCAGTGATTAGCAAGAGATGATTATTAAAAGGAGAAAGAATAACTGCAATGGACTTTCAAGAGTAAAAATACAAAAAAAGAACTCTACTGTTCTTTCAAGAGTAAAAATACAAAAAAAGAACCCTACTGTTCTTTCAAGAGTAAAAATACAAAAAAAGAACCCTACTGTTCTTTCAAGAGTAAAAATACAAAAAAAGAACCCTACTGTTCTTTCAAGAGTAAAAATACAAAAAAAGAACTCTACTGTTCTTTCAAGAGTAAAAATACAAAAAAAGAACTCTACTGTTCTTTCAAGGGTAAAAATACAAAAAAAGAACTCTACTGTTCTCAAAATTAAATGTGCATGTAAAACGAAACAAGGGAAGTAATTCAGCATTTGGAATCTGAAAGGTTAAAATATATTTTAGTAATAAAACTGAAAAATAACCTAGAAACTTTATCTCATACCAGATTGAACTAAAAACCTAATCAGTTCATGCCAATCATGAGAACAATCATCCCTCAAAATTTCATTCGAATCCATCCAGTCAGTCCTGAAATATCTCGACCACAAACAGACAGACAAACATAAACAAACATGACTGAATATAATACCTTTGCTTTAAGTTGAAGGTAAAAATAATATTAGTAATATTATTAATAATAGAAGTACATGTATACATTTTTTGTTCATTTCTTTTCCAAATCTACTTTGGAAATAAAAAGATAACATCAGCAATGTTCTGAGAGAATTTTTCATCTCACCACAAAATTTCTGCTTTTAACAAAATTTTTTTTTGGATAGGTTTTACTCCTCCTCCCATCACATATAGCATAATATATATATATATATATATATATATATATATATATATATATATATATCCTCCAAACACTTGACAAGAATTATGAGCCTAATTTATTGTTTTCACAAGTTTAAATCTTAATGAAACAAAATAAAAATGAATGTATATTAGTTTTATCCTTCTAATTTTTATAGACTCAATGGTTAAAAATACTACTTTATTTAAATCAAAGAACTTATAAAACAAGAGCCTGTAGATAGACCTCAAGGGAAAAGTAAAGGGTTGCTAGGCATTAAGTAACAGAAAAACAGCTGTCAAAGTAATTGGATGGGTTTTATTAACACTACTTGAAAATTAAGAAATTTATAGAACATAAGGAAAGTGATGATTTATTATTATTATTTATTTAATTATTGTCTATATAACATTTATTATTGATTGTTTGTTTATATAGTTGATATAGTTACATATTTTATATTGAATTATATTTTATATGTATATTAATTATGCTCATATTACTATTAAATGTAACTTAAATATTTTTATTATGAAATTTAAATACTTTATATCTGCTAAATTTTTTATCAATTTAAAGTGAATGGTTTTAATTAATTTACTTATAATTTAACACTTTTAAAACTTTATTTTACATATGATAAATAAAAAGATGTAATTTTTGCTTTTGAAGAAGAGGCATTCCTAATTCTAACATCTATGTTTTTCATGTCTATTTTCTAAGTTTTTTTATGCTATTCTCAAATTCTGTAGTGTATAATCATTTCTTGTAAAACATTTTCCAGACATCTTAGCACTTTGAGAAACTAATTTAAACTCTTCTATTACTACCAATGAGTTCACTGATCTTTTGCGAAGATTCTAGGATACATATGCATGGCCTTGTTGTTTACATCAGATAAAATTTTCCAATGGCAAGGAAATCATCTTCTCGGTTCCCCACATAATTCTTTCATGTGCTAATACAAAGTCCAAGAGCCACCCAAGGTATAGGCCTACTAAATGAGGTGGTTGTATTTGTGTAAAAAAAGGCAGTAAAAAGTGGTTTATGAGGATATGTAGGAAAGATAATAGTAAACTGTAGACTTTCAGAGGTTAAGATTGTAGTGATAAGGGAAAAATACTTTTGAGTATCTGTTCCACAAAGCAGAGGTTCTCTGGAAGAAGCTGTCTGAACTTCTTTCTTACTAATGGAATATGAAGGAAATGAGGATGATTTGTTCCAGTGTATGTAGCATGGTGGGTCTTAGCTGTGAAGGTCAGAACTGGTAGAACTATGTACATGGAGCTTCAAATTGTGATCTTCTGTTGAACCAACCATTGTGGGATGGGATAGGTATAGCTTCAATATAACTTACACAACTTCAAAATGTTGTGTGTTGGTGGTGATAGTAGTAGTAATAATAATAATAATCATCAATATTATTATCTTCACTCAGTAAGGGTATTAGAACAAAAGAGCAGGTTGATTTTTTACTTATTTTAATAAATCAACATTGCAATTGGTGTGAAAGTTGTGGTTTGATGTGATAAATACTGATACTAAAAATTAAATTCATAGCTTTTACCCATTTTTGAGCATTTAGTTTTAAAGATCAACATCAACATTTTACTATTTCAAGAATAAGTCCAAATAAAGTTGATATCTTTTGTATTAAATACATTGAATAGAAAATATATTCAAACCAGAGTTTTAATTATGAATTACCACAAGCAAAAAATGCATTTTTTTTACTGTATTCAATAAGTAAAAACTGAGAAAAAAAAAAAGAAAGATTACTCAATAAGATTTTTGTTAGATCATAATTAATAAAAACAAAAAGTAGATAAAAGTGAATATAACACCATAATACTGCTGGGCATACATTATAAGACTACATGTTTTAAATTTGCATTGTTTATTGAAAATCACACTACTGCGCTATATAACATATTATATGATATAAGTACCTCTACTCATTTTCGATAACTAACTTTTAAATTTAATTTTTAAAAATAAAAAAAATTTTTTTAAGCTTTTATTTTAGTTTTAATTGAAAGCTAAATGATTAAATTTACAATTTCCAGTAAGCAAATTTCAAACAGAAATTATATTCATTGGAATCTAAAATTTTTCAATTTTTTTTAATCTTTCAATTTTTTGCTATTTTTGGCTGATCAACTCATTTGTAAACAAAAGTTAATTCTTAGTTTTAAAAATTTTGCAAATATAAAATATAAATCTGTGACACCTTATTTTTAGAAAATTAGCAAATTTAATGTTAAATTAATCTGATTTACACAAGTATTACTTATTTAAAATGTGATGACAGCTTGACAGATGCAAAATAAGTGTATGGTGATTACAAGTGACATTATTGTACAATTTTTTTTCCTGTAAGGGGAAGAAACCATGAAACACATGGCCTTTTAATGTACACATAGAAATTATCATTCAACAAAAAACTTCAAATACACAAAAAAATTTTAATTATTTTAAAAATATGAAGGCATGACAATTTGTATTAAACTTTTCAATTTTTGATTAGTAAATATAATCTTCACTTAATAAGTTACTAAACTAATGACAACAAATCTTTGAAATATTTAAAAAATGTTTTTGAAACTTTATAAATTGTTATAATAAAAAAATTAAAACAATTCTTTTAAAATTTCATTAATAATCGTAAAAAAACTTTTCTTCAGATTATAATATCCTTCATATATATTAAAAGCTTATCAAATTAATGCTGTAGTTTTATTTGCATTTTTTTATTTTAGTATTGGAAGTATATTTTCAGAAATAAAGGCAAAATGTTTCAAAAAAATAATAAATGATTTACATTCCCAATGGGTCTTGCGTTTAACTAAACCAATTTTCCTAACAAAATTTAATTTCTTAAAATATCATGAATTTACGTGGTGGTGGAGAGGTAACGGATGTAAAAAAATATATTTTTACTAAGACTTTTTTTAAAAAATAATTTAAAAAATAATTTAATTCATTTGTGAATAAATCCTGAAAGTTTCATTAAAATCTGACAACTATTTGATTTTTGCAAGAATGTCCAAATTAATGTTTGTCACCGGAAAAAAAGTGAGTTATGTAATATTACATTTTCCATTGTAAACTCGCGTTTGATTTGGTTACCTGCGAACTAAAATCAAAACAAGATTTTTTTACCAAAATTTCGAACGTGTTAGTTTCCCTCCAGTTATGAGTTAAATTAAATAACCGCAGAAAGCAATAGCGATCTACTGCGGGATAATCTTCTGCCCAGTCAGTCATGTCTCTTTTAAGACATAATCACCCAAAGCGTGTATCACGTATGGCACTTTGACTGACTAGAAGGGGTTAAAAACTTTTAAAAAATAATTAAAAAAATACTTTAATCTTTCCTCTTAATAATAACAGACATTTTGGTGAAAAAGTTTGTTTTTAGTAAGTTTGGGGCATATTATGCTGTTTTTTCAGCAATTTAGTGGAGGTACCTACTCCATTAGCTAAATCGACCAGTATCATTTCCTTATGAAGGTCTTACTTGATGGTGCAATGATTTTTAGTAATAATGTGCTTGTGCCATACATCTTGTGACAAGATTCTTGTCCATATACAATTTGTAAAGCTTCAGTAAAAATTTCATAAAGGATGTGTTAAGGTTTTTCACTGATCCCCAGAACTAAATTCCAACAATATAAACAGTATAACCCGGATATAAGAGAAACACAGATATAAGATAGATTTTCTCTGGTCCCGTCCTTCCTGATATAAGAGAGTTCGTTTTGAGTGACAGTGTGATGTCGTAAATCAGTCAAACGGAGGTCAGTTAGAGAGAGAGTGAAGTTCAATGACTTAATCTTGACCAGTCTAGAGACATGGTGTGTCCAGTCTGTGTCTGTAGGAGACACCCTCTACTGTATGATTTTGCTTTGTGTGTCTAAGGGTAGTGCTGCCTGCTTTTTTGCCGACTTTGCTTGTTGTTGCATTTATCTGGACAGCACTTTCACTTTACCCACTGTTCTGTTGAGTCAGAAGTGTGTTAATTTTGCCACTGAAAACCATTTGCTTGCGATCATTGCGATTAGTGATGTTGGCATCAGCGTCTTAACAAAAAACTCTGAGCATTTCTGAACAGTTGGAGCTCATCGACGATGTCAAAGTGAAGAAACTCAAACTGGCCGCTGCGGCCAAAAAGTACGGAATTGGTTATTTAACAGCAGCAAAAATTCTCAAGAAAGAAGACGATCTCAGATCTTGCATGCAAATGAACGGAAACACTAATCACAAACGAAAGCGCCAATCTGTGCACAAGGACGTTAATGAAGCTCTTACACAATGGTTTACACAAGCATGTGCTCATGGAGCTACCATCACCGATCACGTCATTAGGCAGAAAGCATCATAACTGGCCGTAAATCGTGAAGTTGATTTTGAACCGTGCAATGGCTGGCTCATGTGCTGGAAACAGGTCAATAACGTTTCATTCAAAAAATTTAACGGCGAATCAACATCAGCAGATCACAGTTCTGCCAACGAATGGGTGACAAATGTTTTGCCGCAACTTTTTCGTGGATATGATCCAAAAGATGTTTGAAACTATGATGAAACAGGACTTTTCTACAAAGCCATGCCGTCTGGATCTTTGTGATTTGCCGGTGACGAACAGTCAAATGGGACAAAAGTTCCCAAAAACAGACTCACGATGCTTCAGTTCACAAACATGGACGGCAGTGAAAAGCAAGCTGTAGTTGTTGGTAAGTTGGCAAAACCACGCTGCTTTAAAAATGTCAAAACTCTGCAGTTTTCTTACTTCGCTAATTGTAAAGCCTGGATGACTAGTCAGCTGTTTACTGACGTTATGAAAACGCTTGATTGAAAAATGATTGCTCAAAATCAAAAGATTATTCTGTTTTTGGACAATGCAACTTGTCATAACTTACTACCGGGTACAAATCTGTCCAACATCAAATTGTCGTTCATGCCACCAAACACCACCTGTCTCATTCAACCTTTGGATTAAGGCATCATTCGTTCATTCAAAGTGTATTATCGTCGAAAACTTGTTCGAATGCAAAATCGTAGTGATTGATGCTACATCGCCAGTGCCCCTGTTCGAAGTGGCCAAGCAGATCACTGTTTTGAAGGCCATGCACGTGATGAAATGAGCACTTTTCATGGTCAAACTGTCAACAATTCAAAATTGTTTTAAAAAGGCCAGCTTTGTCATTGAACCATAGGCTGAAGTGGAAGAAATACTTGACGAAAGTGATCAAGTTTTTCCACCATCAGGCATGGAGCAAACAGGTTTTGACAAATTTATCAGCTTCCACAACAGTACACAGTATTATGGAGAACTGACTGACACAGACATCACACGTGGTATAAAATCGGATGATCAAGATTTTGACGAAGATGATGATGCTGAAAGCGTAAGTTCTGATGTTTCTGAAAGTGACAAACCAGTTCCAAATTCTCTGGCTGCATTGAATGCGCTTGAAACTCTGACAGCCTACTTTGAAGCAAAAAGCAGTAATCCTGATGGTGCATTGAAAATGATTTATGGACTGTATGACAGTGTTCATGATGTTAAAGAGATTTTTGTACAATCAAAAATGACTGACTTTTTTAAGAAAAAGTAATTTTTGACTGAATTATTTGTGAAAACTGATTGAAAATGTATTTTTGTCTGTTTTTTATGTCTGTAACTGTTAAATAAACTAGTGTTCTGTACGTAAAAAAAGCGTTATATGAAGTGTTCCCATACCTACCTAAACAAAATAGACCAAAACCGGATATAAGAGAAAACCCGGATATAAGACAATCATAACCGGTCCAAGCTACTCTCTTATATCCGGGTTACATTAGTATAATTTTGTTGAACCTATAAACTTAATCTTTAAACTGTTTAAAAAAAAAACAACCGGTAACGTTTTGCAAAAAAATGTTATATTAAACCTCAACTTTCAAATTGAGTAAATACCACAGGGTTCCAAAATCGACCTCCAATAAAGTATTGGTGGGAGGGGGGGGTCTTTTTTTTGTCTGATTCCTAACTGTTGTGTTAAAAGACTAATTAGCTAATCCAGTCCTCCTCGTTAAGTGCCTTCAGTATGTAGGCCATTGTTTCTTTCCAGAGCTTCTTTTCCTTTGTAAACTGTATATCTTGACATAACTTTTCTAAGCAATAGGGACTAAAAGTGCAGTGATTTCCCGTTGCCTTCATTTTTTTAAAAAAATTTTATTTACAGACTCAAAGTAAAAACTCTCTAGACAGTTACCTTTTTTATTACCTATAATACAGTAGTTGCCGACCAAGGTGGAAGAAGAAAAGGTGGGTTGAAAACTTTCTCGAGGGCATCAATGTAAAAGTGAATACTAACCGCCTCGGATGAAATTTGAACTCTTCTTTATGATTTTATTTTCAGACACGTTAACACTAACAGAAATTTCACTTGTTCATACACACTCACCGCATTAGTCTAAACATTCAACATTATAAGCGACCTCGGCGTAAAAAAAGTAATTGTTAGCAAACTAGTCTGGTTTTTAAAGTTTATGACTATTTAATCATGAGTTCGATCCTCACTAGCTGTTCCGTACTTGCGACCTTGTGCAAAAACTAGAATAGATTGCGTTTAGTCAAGAACATAAGCGGCCTTCAAAAATTTGAAATGATGGTTTTGATTCAGCACTTAAAAAAAATTTAAAAAATACTTTCAAGGCTACGATTTAAATTGCAGTTCAAGCTCTTTATGTAAAAAATGAAACCAGCTTTAAAAATCGATACCTCTGAAAATGTTTTTATTTTTTAGAGTACAAACAAACAGTGCAAAAAAAGCTTCAACGAGATATTGCTAAAGTTAAAGTATTAATTTAAAAAGGAGTTGATTAAATACCAGTAAATACTTACAGAAACTTTTCTTTAAAAAACAAACTGAAAATAAATTTTACATTACAAATGCTCTTTCTTCGGTCGGTATGAACAAACAAAACAAAAGCACACATTTTTGTCTATCACCGCCTCTAGTAGTTGATGTTTATTTTACTATTAGAAGCTTTTAGAAATATTTCTCTTATTAAAAAAACTTAACAGAAAATATGCGAGCTTTCAAAAAGCATCGAAAGAAAAGAAAAACTAGTGATTAGTTTATTTATAAATAATTTATTAACCTTTTCGTCACATCTGAACATTATTTATATTGCGAAATATGTATTAACACCGTTTTTAAGAATTACAGGCGCTTCATTATTATTAAAAAATTCTAAGTTAAAGATTCGAGACACTCTTTTCATAAGTAATATATGTCTCTAAAATTTAGGCTTTAAAGATTGAAAGCAATTTTATTTTTAGTTGATATACTAGGTCTTCTAAGTAAAAGAAATGAAAATGTAAGTAAATTTAAAAATTAGATTCGTTTTTTAAAATCGCTTAGACTTTTATAAAAATGCAGCCACAATAAGAACTTTGTTCAGCTTAGTGTTAAAAAAAAGGTTGTTGAATATATATATATATATATATATATAATTCACATTGTTTGTCTTCCAAACAAACAGTGACATCTCATCTCATTTCACCTTTGTTAATCACTTGGAATTTGAATTTTGTCTTTTTTCCTTCCTTAATTTTATTAACTTTAGTTTAAATTTTATATGTAAGCTCAGGTCCAAGGGACCATTCCTCGGGCTTCTCCACAAAGGCGAGATGTGACACAAGGCCAATTTTATAGTGAGGCATTCGTACACTGAGGCAAAAATTCCGCATAGCGTATGCGGGGTCAGACTCACGTTTACTTACGAGACTCTTCCCTTCGGCATAGCCTGGGTTACTCTCTGCCCAAAGGCCGAGAGTCCGATAAGGTTAAATTCGCGTGGAAGTCCTTTTCATTGATTTTCTAAGCGTAGCTTAAATGTGACACAAGGCTAAATGTATGGGGCACTCGATGAGGACCGAACTCACTTAATATTTGTAATTGATCTCTAGTGAAACATGCTTCAAAAACCATTATCACGCCTTGGTGCTCCAAGGGACCATTCCTCTCCCAATATTTTTCCCTCGAGAAAGTGCTAAAAAAAATGAATCTCTGGCATCCTCCAAATGGGAATGGGGCTTAAGCAATTTTTGACCACACTATTACTTGACCTTCTGTCCTTTTTGTGTATGAAGTGTGCACACAAATAAAAATACTACTACCTTGTTTCATTTTCCGTTCGTGCGGGCGCACGGATTAAATAGTATTTTAAAACTTTCTGATTTTATGACCAAAATGTAGTTCAGAGTGATTTCCCTTTAGCATCACAATTCTTTGTTCTTCACGTGCGATTATTATTTTCTTATCAAGTAAGAACTATTTTTGAATTAATTTGATTTTTTATTTACCATTGTTTTACTTTGCTACGTATTAACCGGAAAGTTAAGACTCTTAAGAGTCTTATCCAGCGATGTACGTAACTTTGTATTATTTTTTTAGTAGAGGATTTGTTGCTTTTCTTTTTATGAACATAAAACTTTTTTAAAAGTAAGACAAAATTGAAATTTCATCATGGCTTCACGTTTATTTCCACCATTATTTTGAAATGAGAATTTCTCCACATTTCAATTATCGTATAAGAATATAATTCATAAAAAATGCTGCTGGAACTTCATCTACGTTTTTTTTTTTTTTTGTATTTGGCCTTGTTCAAGTGAGCAGTTATGTGGTTCAGTGAATAAAATTCGTGTTATGGTCAACCTATTTGAATTGATTTATTTTGGTTTCGTGTCAGAAATTGTAAGAATAGCCTGATTTTTACATTGCTTACATTAGGTAGGACGATTTTTCTCATTTTGTTGTTATTATCACAACATTTCGGTCGTTGTGTCGTCTAGCCTTCATCAGGTGTTTTTTTGTTTATTTTTGTCTATTCAGGTAACCTTCAACTTCAGGGAATCTCGGATTGAACTCTAGTTTTTTTTATGTACCTCCGCTGAAAAAACAAAAACAAACAACAGCATAGCCTGATGTTAAAAACACCAAATTAAAAAAAAAAGCTTTATCGTGAAAATGTTTATTTTACGTTAAAGAGAAAGCACAATTTTTTATTTCAAATTTTTTAGTCTGTTGGAAATTTTGTTTAAAAATTTTTTCTTTTTTTTTTTTCCGCCAGCTGATTTTTACAAGAGATTACTTACGACAATAAGTTGTGTCAAACTCACTTCTTTTACCAGTGAAAACACATTAATTTGGAAATTCTTCTTGCAAAAATGGTCGGATTTTGAAACTTGCAGAACTTATTCACAAATGATTTAATTGCTTTTAAGCAATAAAGATATCAGTGGGGGAATATTATTCTTATAATTTATTCCTTGTGTGAAGCCACTTCTGGTAGTTATGAGTTATCTCCCTTTAACCCAACTCTCAAAGTTATTTGTTCACGACTACCAGAAGTGGCTTTGCACAAGAAATGAGAATAATATATCCCAGTGATCGTAATAAAGAGTTCAGTTTGAAATTCTTAGCTCTTGGCGAAAGCCAGACTGTACAACGGCCGAAATATTGTAAAATGACAACAAAGATGAGGATAATAGATTGAATAATGTAAATAGTGTAAATACTACGTCATCTCAGAAGTATAGACAAATAGTTTTTAAAAAAAAAGGTGTAAAACTAATAATGGTAAATAATCATTACTCAGTGTATTTTTTTTTTTATTGTTTTGTTTTCATACAGATATGCAAGTGGTGTAATGGATACTGGCTCCAAATAAGAAATTGGAGAGCAAAGTCAGATTCATTATATACCCTGATACACAATACTGGGAAAGGTATCAATCCAACACTTTCCAATTATAGGTTAAAAATAGTAAGACTTAAATCTAAAAAAAATTTTATTCTCAAACAAAAATAAAAAAAATGTTAATGTAATATCCATTCACAAAAAAAAAATCACAATTTAAAATGTTTCACAAAGGGTTGATAAACTGTAAAAAAAAAAAAATAAATAAATAAAATCTTTTTATTACTGCTCAACTTAGTTATTGCTAGTTGTTTCCACTGAGTCTACTAATTGGCTTGGCACTTTCTCTGTTACTATGCCACAACTTGAAAGAAGAATTTGTAGATTAAATAAAGGGTTCAATTCAAAATTCCTTGAAGGTTACTTGGATTGACAAATACCCGAAGAAACGGGATAGCAATAACAAAGATACGGACAATTGTAAATAATAACACAACAGAACAGTATTGTTAGTTTACTTTTTATTATTATTTGAAATTATCAGTTGGAATTTTATATTAAGTATGATAAAAAAAAAATGATTTAAAAAAATCAATTAAGTTACATTTGAATTTTCTAGATTTTTTTCCCAAGACCTTCCAAAATGGTGATTGCTATTGGCTTTGAAGGCAGTGCCAACAAACTTGGTATTGGTGTTATGAAAAATGGCAAAGTTCTTAGCAACCCAAGGCATACCTATGTGACTCCACCTGGACAAGGTAAGTTGAAACCAAACCCTTATCTCAGTAGCAAACTGATAGAAGACAGTTTCTGTACTGTGTTTACTACAAGTAAAAATCTGCAAAGTTGGATAGCAGTAGTAGAACTATAAAAAACTTATTCTCTACTAATTCTATTGTAGCTTGTGAAAAACTGATCCAAATACTTCCTTTCCCAACTTCTCAAAGTCTTTCTGTATATGCAGTACCACATTCGCAAGCATCTCACTTTCTCTCTTGCGTGGTGTTTTTATGCTGAGCTGTTCTTGCGAAAAATTTGCATATGCTCAATCACTCTCACCAGTCCTCCTAGCTCTGAAACCATGTCTTTTTTAAGTTAAGGTGGCCATATTTCTTTTTCCTTTCCTTCACTCGTTTTGCATGCCAGGCATATATGTGCTCGCTTTGCCACACAAATCATTTCTTCTACATTCTTCTCTGATTTCCTGACCACATAAATGATATGGAGATGGCGATTGACTTTGTCAAGTGTTTCTACATAAAGGTAGATGGGAGCCACCCATCTTTTCATTTGTGCCCACTTGGTTTCTCTCATTATCGGCATCCTCATCATTGTTTTCAGCATCTGTTTCCACTGGTTCTGTAGATGAATGGTCTGGCCCTGCACTGAAAAACACTGGCGAAGTTGAGTCACTCTCAGATGAATTATCACTGCCGCCATCTTCCAACGATGCAGATCTCTGATATGGCGTGGTGTTTCATTGATGAGAAGTGAATGTGGGCTATAGACCCTTGTCACTGTTCCTTTTTTTAATTGTCGAACATCGACCATGTGGAGTCTTTGTCCATACAGCATCTCATACTTTGTAAGTTCCAGAATCTGTGTGCTAAAGTGGTGGTGCAACAGCAATACTCATTATGTGGGCTTGATAGTTATACATGGAGTTGGCTAGTGCTGACACAGCTTTTACATAATCTTTTGGTGTTACATTATACCAATATAACACCTCTACAGTGAAACATCCTGACCAAGCAGCAATACGCTTGATGGTGCAATGGCATTTCTCCTCAGTGCCATTCCCTGATGGTTGATAGACACACCAGGATACCCCAATTCTCTGCAAACCTTGTGAATGCCTCCCCACAGGATACTGCACCATTATTGATGAACAGCTTGGTAAGTGGCCCTCTCTCACAGAATAGCAACTCCCAACTGTTGGATGATGCAGGCAGTGTCCTGATGTGGTAATGGTTGCCAGATAGAAAACTGACTAGGGCCACAGTTTATCAGAGTCAGTCAATGTGGCCTATATAATGTGTTATGTCCATCCCTATTCTGCTCCAGTTCTCACACACATTCAACCCTCCAGCTTTCCAATGCACTGGCGTTGGGTCTATGGATTGGCACACTTTGCACTCTCAAACCACAGCTCGAACAACTACCTTTGAGACTTCAGGGTGGATTGGTCATACAAAATACAAGGTGCGCTTCACACCAAGATACTCACTCTGTTGATGGATGGCTTGAATGTGGGTGGATTCTTGCTCTTCTATAAATGTGGCACAGACTGGTTCTGTTTCTTTCCAAACCACTCCCAGCCAATGCTGAGGCATTCTGGTGAGCTAATTAGCTCAGGTGGCATGAAATTTGATGATCTTTATGTCAATAGTCAATTTGTATTCCTCCACCAGTTCCTTGATTGTGCTGAGCTGGTCTTAACATTTATGTCGCCACCTTCATGCACACTCAAAACTTTCCAGACACTGTATCAGAAACCCAATGATGCACACACGTTGGGTCAGTCAGTCAGTCTTCGGGTGAACCATGGTCGTTTTCCATTGCGGTACCATGTTGATGCCTCTCAATTCCTGCTAGGTTGATATGCTTGTCTTCATGTTCTGATTGCAATCAACAGGCATCTTTAACCAGAGATTCACCACTTCCCATGACATTGCCAGTGGCCAAGGAGTTTTGTATCAACCCACACAGTGACTTTGTGTCTATCAATGCACCAATCACCTCATGCTAGACCCTTTTGTGCCAATCTGGTAACGGTGTCTGTCAGCATCTGAATCGGGAGTGGGTCCCTCACCTCATCATCCCAGCCAGCTGTCACAGAGTTTGCTTGCTGCTTTATGAATGCAGTTGTGACATAGAGCCAGCCACATACTGGCTAATGTCCAATTAACTTCCCACATAGGGAAAAGATGCTTCGATGAATGAGCACGTTAGGCAGCCTAATCAGCAATTCGAACTTACAAGAAAGAAACTAGAGCATTTAGAGAGTGGCATCTGCGTGATGGAATTGTCTTGGAGGAGTGGGATAAATTGCTGAAGATGTGCCCTTACATGTGCCGCAGTGCATACGCTCTCATTGACAAATATGTCATCAATATATGAAGACGTGGCTCTCTGAATGGATTTTGTCTTATGTGACCATGGTATTCACAATTGATCACATTATGTGCAGTGCCACATAGAGCCCAAAATCCGAATGGGTGAGACAATAGTAACCAGCCATTGTCCATCCAGATTTGTGGCTCACAAGTACACTCCTCTTTGAGCTGCTTTGGTACTGAATATTCAGCTGTCTGATTCTTCAACCCAGGTTGTGTCTGGTCACCAGACAACTTCCAAGACGCAACCCTGATCTTCCTGTTCTGGTCATGCTCTACATGGAAGTCAGGCTTGTTGATGGTGATGGCTGCATACAAGGGTCAGTCAAGTTGAGGAAAGCTCACAGTCCTCTCACTGGACACACGTATTCCTCCCAATTTCTTGACATCAAATTCGAGCAGCAGATCAAAACAAAGCAATTTTCCATCTACAGCCAGAACTTCAACATTGATAAGATGCCTGTTGCTCACATTGAGTTGAATAAGTCCTACCCTAGAGCACCTAAGGGTCCTTTCACCAGCAATGAGCACTTCCACTTCTTTCCTCTTTCAAGAGTGACAGAGTGATCTGGTTATGATTGACCATGAACAGCCTGTGTCTAGCAAGGCTAAACTCTTGATGCCATTGATGCATACAGCAATTGCAGGCAGCACTTCCTTTATATGAGGTTCGGGGAGTAAACTGGTGCTGAGGCCTATTCTCCTGGCTAGTTTCCTGGGTAATTGCAGACTATATGGCCTACTGCATTGCACTTGTAACATTGAATCCAGGGGTGTCTGTCTTTCAGTGTGTGTGTGGTTTTTTTGCTGTCTTTTGCAAAATTATTGAGACCATTGCAAGAATAGCATGTTATGGTGCCACATGGATCCCTGGTAGAAAGCTTCCTCGCCTCATCTCATGTTGTTCGTACTGCCGCAACTGCTAGACCCTCCTCCAGTACTTTGTCTTTCATGATTGCTCATGCTTGAGCCAACAGCTGGTCAATAAACAATTTGTCCATGTGGGTTGAAGTGTGAAGGAGATGTTTAACCCAGTCTGGTAACTCTTGCATGAGCGCACATACCAGGCCATGGTTGCTCATTCCACTGAACAAAATGGAAAGTTCTTGTAACTCTACCAGATAGACATCTATTGATTCTCTGGGATGAAATTATTGCTCAGCAAATTGTTCATAGGCCAAAAAACCATCCCTAGCAAAAGCTGTATACAGTGCAGATTTTATCTGACCAAAATCCTCTTTTTCTTCTCTCAGCTGCTGGTAGACTGCAAATGCACCACCCATTAGCCTTAGAGACTGTGTTGTGGATGTTTCATAACTTGCAAACCAACTCAACCTTCTCAATCAATTTGACCACTGATGATTCAGACACAGAGCCAATGAGTTTCAGGTCAAACTTCCTCTTCATCATTTTTGCTGAAATAGCATGTTGTAGTTAGTGAAAAACCGACCCAAGTTCTCGCTTTCCCAACTTCTCAAAGTTTTTCTGTATATGCAATACCACATTCACAAGTATCTCTCACTTTCTTTCTTATGTGGTGTTTTTATGCCAAGCTGATCTTGTGAAAAATTTGCATACACCCAAGCTCTGAAACCACGTCTTTATTAAACTAAGGTGTTAGAGCAGTCATATTTCTTTTTGCTTTCCTTCGCTTGTTTTGCATGCCAGCCATACATACTTGCTTTGTGACTTGTGGTAATTCTACAAATTCCAAGTTCTTGTGTCAAATACGAAAACCTAGTAGGAAGAGCAAGTTATAAGGGGCGCAAAGCACAAAAGAACACTCAACCACTGCATAAAATTTTAAAGGAAAAAGATTTATTACACAAGTATGAAAAAGGTACAGATACAAAGTTTGCACAAAAATTTCCTTTTGTGCGTCTTTTAAGGCAGAATAACAATTTCTGATAAAAAGGATTGCTATTAAAAAATGGAAAAAAATTATGATTTCAGTTTAGAAAAAGACTATTTTGAAAATTACAAGAGAGAAATTCAAGAAGGCAGAAAAACAAAGGTGTAACCACCTTTGAGAAAAAATGAAAACACCTACTTTTACTTTCCCAACAAGCATCTGTGGGATGTATATTCATTTTAGAAAAATCCCTTTTAAATTCACATTGTTCGTGTTTGGGAAACTTTTTGTTCTTTGTTGTCCAACTGCAGGAGAATTTTCGCATGTGAATTTTTAGACTCTCTGCAGCTGGCTGGTAACTGGTGCCTTCTTGATGCTCTCTTCTTGATGTCAAATGCCTTGTACATATTCCGTTTCATCTACTGACCTATATATTTGGAAAAATGGGCTCACAAAGCCCCTCTTCAGGTTCTTACTAGAGCTTGAGACCATGTCTCTTATTGATTAGTATATACAAAAAAATAATTTTCCATAAACTTGAAATGGATCCTTAACAATTTTTATTTTTTAACTGTTGAGCTGAAAAACATATACACGTATAACAATTTTTTACACAAACTGTGTGGCCTTCATAAAAATACACTTCTTGCAAAAGAATGTGTACCAAAAAAAAAACAGCCCAGATGATCAAACATTTATTCAAGACTAACGTTTTTAAAGCAGTAAAAATAAATTTTTTATAGAACATTTGAGCAAAGTTTAACCATTGTGTCTACATAGAAAGTAAACAGTGTCTAAAAAAGGGTTTTTTTTTTCTGTTGATACCTCTTACTGTGTACTACCTTGACTCTCTCGGCAATGTTTATTTACAAGATTATAAAAATACGTGAACCAAGTACAATGCAATATTTTTTATTTACCATTTTATGATGATCTACTATTTCTTATTTTATAACAAAGTAAATTTGAAAAGAAAACTTTATAGTCAAACATTTGTAAAAAATTACAAAATTATCAAAATACATGAACCAACTACAATGTAATATTTATTATTTAGCATTTTATAAATAACTATAAAAAGTTTCTATTATTGATTTTATACAAATACTAGCAGTATAGCCCAGCATTGCTCGGGTATAATGAAAGCTTTAAGACTAATTGTGGATTTGTATAAAGAACATACAGACACACACACAAACATCTTGCCTTTTATATATATATATATATGTATATATATATATATATTATCGATTTTCTGCACTATTGTAAGAACTGCAACCTTGAAACTTCTGAATATCGTTTCTTATGTCTTTGTCTATGAGTGTATAAAATTTGATTAAAATCAGACCACTCCTTCTATAACCTGATTTTTTTTATTATTGATTTTCGATATTTATCAGGGGTACCTTGACACCAAAACCTAGCTAAGAACACTCGCAGACGCTTATAGTACAACTGTGTAAATTTTCAAGAAAATCGGTTCAGCCGTTTCGGAGTCTATAGGTAACGGACACAGACACACACGCACAGAAAGTTCCATTTATAAGTTTAGATAAATGAACTATAGAACAAGAAAATTAAACATTTGATTTTTCTGGTCATTATACCTTTCTTCTCAAATTATTTTATATTGCAGATTACTTCTTGTTTTCATTTTCTATTTTATTTATAATGAAGGATGCCAAAGCAATAGAAATTGGCCTGAAACTCTTGCACTTATAGGTTACTCCCTATTCCACTTTTTTTTTTTTTTTTTTTTAAACAATTTTGAACATTTTTTAAATCATTGTTTTCTAAAATTGCCTAGAAAATTTGGCAATACATTATTTGTCAGTCATCTGATGGCTGATGAATGAATCTTGGTTTACATATTTTTATAATTAAGTAAATTCAACAAATTTATAAATAAAAAATTATTTTGATGTTTAATTTTTATAAATTGGTAAATAGTAAACATTGCATTGTAGTTGGTTTGCATACTTTTATAATTTTATAATTATAAAATTATTCTTGTAAATAATCTAATAAATATTTTTAATATCTTAATTCTCAAGAACAAAGAAAATGTATAAATTCACTTTTATATGTTTGGGTTTTGTTAAAATTGTAATTGTTACTTTTAAAACAATAAACTTTAGTGAGGGAGAAAAGTGTAAACACTAATAGCGGCATCAAGTGGGGAGAAAAACGTTTGTATTTTTTTGTTTTTTTTGATGCTCCATTTTTTTGCATGCATGATTCTTAAACTTTCTCAAAATTTGAATTTTAGAATTCATTTTTGTCTTGTACATTTATATATGTGTGTTTTTATAAAGAAAATTGAAGGTTCTGTCATTAAATGAATCAATTTGTGAAAAATAGTTACAAAACACTATAACATAAACTTACATGATGTTTTGTGTTCACTTTTTATCACTTATAATTTTTTTTAGTTTACTTTTGTTATTTTCTGATTTTGACAGGGTTTCTTCCTCGTGATACAGCTAAACATCACCAAGAATATGTATTACAGGTTCTTAACCAAGCTATGGAAGAAGCTCAAATTCAACCTGACAATGTCGATGTTATTTGTTATACCAAAGGTAAGAAACATCCTCAGCTAAAATAAAAAATGTCTGTTTGTATGCTTATTCATACAAGCATTTAATTTATAATAGAAATAAGTTGTATAAAACTATTCTCTCAATAAATATCTAAATGAATGTTTTTTTTTTAATTTGGAAAAATGTTTCAGATTGAAACTAATTTTTTATTAGGCATGCAATAAAATATTTCCATCTTTCAGAGAAACAAAATTACCAGAGAAATTCCTATTAAAATAAAAAGAAATTGGCTGTTTTGTAGGAATAGCCATAGATTTATTGCAAAACTGACAAACAATATAATCACATATAATGGTTTAATCAACTTTTATAAAATTAGAAATAAATATTGAAAAAAAATTTATAAAAAAATTATTCCATCTCTGGAAAAACAGTGGAATCTGAAACTTGTTTTTGCATTTGTACAAAATATTTTAAGAATTAAGCAATTCTC
The DNA here is from genome assembly GCA_037127315.1 of Ascarosepion bandense. Classification (NCBI taxonomy): domain Eukaryota; kingdom Metazoa; phylum Mollusca; class Cephalopoda; order Sepiida; family Sepiidae; genus Ascarosepion; species Ascarosepion bandense. The sequence goes on from JBBBDQ010000330.1 coordinate 4,335,209, forward strand.
AATAGCATGTTAATGTTTGTCTTTCATGTATGGAAAATCTGAACCACCATTTTCTTATACATCTCAGATATGGATGGCCCTAACAGCTGTCATTCTTATTTAATATTTAAGTTCTTCTAAGCAGAGTATAAAAAAACAGAAATATTTCAACAAAGAAAAGAGTACTGAACAATATATCTGACCTTTTATGTGGCAGTGAATATTGAAGAAGAGACTTGAAGCAACAGAAATGTAGTTCTACAGAAGGATACTGAGGATACCATGGACTGAAACTGAGTAATGACAGTTTTAGAAAAAATGGAAACAAAAAGGAAGTTATACTTAACATCAGGAAGAGACTCTAAATTTCTGTGCACATAACAGGGGAAAGGACTTGGAAAATCTGATACTCACAGAACTGATTGAAGGCAAGATGGACAAGATGAAAACAAGGCATAACATATTTAGTGAGCTTGAGTAAGTGGATGGCAAACAAGGTGTAGGAGAAATAACAAAAAGACAAAATTTATTAAGAGCTACAAACAACAGGAAATAGTGTAAATAAACAATCTAATGAAAAAATAGATTTTATCATTTTTGTCAATTCTCAAAAACAAAGAAAATGTATAAATTCACTTTCACATGTTTAGGCTTTATTAAAATTCTAATCATCACTTTTTAAAACAAACATTGCAGAAGAGTGAAGGGAGTCAAAATAATAGCAATGTCAATGGCAAAACCATCTTTTTAACATTTTTTTTTTTTTTTGCAGGCGTGAAGGTACAAGTTTAAAGTTTTATTCACAGAAACATTACTTATTTATTCAAATTTTTAAAAATTTGAATACAAAATATTTATTTAGATGTGGTTTTAAAAATTGATATACAAATTAAATGTTATGTTACTGCTAATGTTGCAAATGCAATGTGTAGTAATTTATATAAAAGGTTAATATCAAAATAATTGTTTACATTTTATTCTACTGTGGGGACACAGACAGAATTTGGCCTATGCAAATTTAGAAAAGATAATTATTTGTACATAGTAATTACTACTAGGTTTAATTATTATCATTGTTAATTATTATAAAGTTATCATCACTGGTATGCCGTTTATGGATGACAGAGAGGAATGCAGACAGGTCAAGGATTTTTTCCTGCTTATTTCTCTTTTCTTAGGAAAACTCAAGAAAATGACTCACTAATTAGTAATAAACCCGGAGTTATCTCCCTTGAACAAACTTTTTTTTATTTTTCCCTTTTTTTTATTATTATATTTAAAATTTACTCAAACTAGTGGTTTGATTGGTTGATATCAGTTAAGATGTACTGGTTTCTATATGTTTGTTTGTATTTCAAGAATTCTATCATTATAATGATTGGATTTATAATATCTATATTATATGGAAATACCTGATCCATATTTTTGGAATTTGTCCTTTATTGGTGTGATTTTTCTTCTTTCAGGTCCTGGCATGGGTGGACCTCTTGTGTCTACAGCTCTTGTTGCACGGACAGTTGCCCAGTTATGGAAGAAGCCATTAGTTGCTGTTAATCATTGCATTGGACATATCCTTCCAAGTTTCTTTGTTTTGTTTAAAGTTTTGTGAACAAATATTTCAACACACTAAACATCTTTATACCATAACCAGATTTACAATTGGGTGGTTATTTCCAGGGGTGGGAAGAGTATTTACTTACAGGTGTCTAATTTGGGAACACCAACAATTGAAAATGAAAGGAACAGCAAAAAGTTTGGTGTGATATTAATGAGAACAATTTTAATGCTGGTCAATTTGTTGAATGTGCACTGTTTGATATTTGGAGTTTTTGAAATGTGATAATGGTCAAACTGAATTTGCGCACTCAGAATGTGAAAATAATTGAAATAAGTTTTAATTGATTGATTCGTTTTCTACATCTTATCAACTTTTTACAGGTTATTTAAAGCCAGAAAATATTTTCAGATTGTAAGAATTTTTTTAAATAATAAGGATTTAGTTTATAACTTTTACTAATTAACCCATAGCTGGGGCAAGAAGAGGTGGATTCATATCATTCCCAAATGTATTTGTGCATAACTGAGTATTACAAAGCCAACTGGAATCGGAAATCAACTCTCAGCAATTCAGAGCCATTATTTATTAAGCAGCCCAGCTTACACATAGCACCTTATATTCCCAAGTGGTCATTTATCTGGGTTCTGACCAGGCTCAACATTGCTTAACTTTGGTGATTGTATGGGAACTGGTGTTTCAATGTGATATGGCTGTAAGCCTATTTAAAATAAGATCATAGATTTTATTGCAAGGGATGAATGTCAAAACTACTGTTTTTTCTCTTTTTGGTGTTCTTTTTAACTCCTTCCACTGGATCAACCACATCTTGCTGACTAAATACAATCAAATCAACTGGTTATAGAGGAGTATGTGCTATTGAATCAGCCTGAGCAACATGATAGCTTCTAAATTCTAAACATGTAACTACAGGGTGCAGCAGAAATATCCCCACTATTTTTAAAGTTGACAGAAGATGAAGGTAACTGCTGTCAAAAAATTTACTTCACTGTTGTTTAAACAAAAGGCTACAGTTTTTATTTGGTTTTAAAAATGACATCCTCCAAATAGTGACCCCTATTTGCCATACAGTGTTGTAGATGATTTCTAATGTTTTCCATCAACTAGAAGATTTGAGTGTTTCAAAGTCTTCAGAATTTCTTTTAATGTCTAATAAACAAAAGTGTGTAAATCATGTTGAATTTTTTTAATGTCGTTGATATTTAAATTCTTTTATTATGAGATAAATTTATGTATTATATATTTTAAATAACACGAGGTTATGAATTTAATTTTTAAAGAAATTTTTTAACATTATTATAGTTATATGTATGTTGTCTTCAAAAAGGAGTAATTCTTTCAGGAATGAAAACATTTGAAAAAATTTGAGGCACAAATTCATATTTTGATTAGATTTGATAGTGGCACTCTCAAGAATTTTTCTTCTAAGTAAGTCGTTTTCTTTTTTATGTGTGGAATTACTCACCAGTCCAAGCCATAATGGTAACTATATTATATCTGAAAAAAAAATGGTAAGATATTAGCTAGATAAAAACAGAATTGCTACTTGCACCACAGAGCTAATAGTTTAAATGTGGGAGTGTATTTCTAACACACACTGTAGAAGAGAAAATAAAAAAATAACCTAAAAAGAGTAATAACAGTGGACTTGATATTTTTCTACTGCCAACCACCACCATCATCAAAAAAGGCCATATATATATATATATATATATATATATATATATATATGTAATGAATTATTTTGAACATTATTTTTACCGATACTCGTGTTGATAGATATTATATTAATTAACCAAGTTTAAAATTAAAATATATATATATATATATATATATATATATATATATATTGAACACTCTTGGCTACTGGTGTCTGTTTACATTGTGTATAACATACTAAAATCTGCCTTCCTCTACCGTGTGTCAATAGTTAGAGGTAGTTAGAGGTAGAATCTCCAACTAATGTCGAATCAGTAGGGTTTCAATCTTGGCTGGAAGCAGTCAGATGTACTGATGAGCTGTGATACAGCACAACAGGACAGTCTGTAGATGGCTGAGATATGTAAATATATATTTGGGCAGTATCCTTTCTTTTAAGCATGTTTCATTGAAAACGACTTACAAGGAAGATTTTATTAATTTTTTATTTAATTTTTCCAGCATGTTTCCTTTTTGCTAGAGATAGGGAATGTAAAGATGTTTCAGCCATTTCTCTGACCATTTTCAAGAGTTTTGTTTCTGCTGTTGTTATTTTATCCTCATGTTTTGTGTGTGTGTATGTATATAATTATTTCACCTTAACAAATAAGCACATATTGAAATGGGTCGCCTTATTACTGGTGCCATGAATCCAACAGTTCTTTATGTAAGTGGAGGCAATACACAAGTAAGTATAAAAAAATATTTAAATATAAAATTTTTGTTGGGTGAATCTCACTTTGCTTAGGCTGAGTAACTGCATGTATTTTTTTACTTTTCTTATGTATGGCTTATGCTAACCTCCAAGAGAGTAACTCATTGTGACATCTTGGTCTGACATGAAGTGGAATGATTATATTGAATCAACTGCAAAGTCTGCTGCTTGAAAAGTTGGTTCACTTGATTGTATTTGAGAATTTTTCAAGACAATCTATTTTGCATATTTATAAATCTACCATTCATCTGTGCATCAAATATTCTTGCCATATCTGATCTAGTACTTCTGATATGTTTCTAGAGGTTTTCTTGACAGAATCCAAAGAAGAATCTGCAAGGTTATCTGTCCTGGCCTAGCATTTCGGCTTTAATCACTTTACCACAACTGTAATGTAGTTTCCATGTGATTTTTTCTTTTATAACTATTTTATGGTAATTTTTTTGATAAGCTTTCCTCTTGGGTACCCCAACTTTATGAATTTAAGTACAGTAATTTATTGGTAGATCTTTGTTCATTTTACTATTGAAATGACTAGTGTAAGTTCTGTGTTAATCGTTTCTTCTCTTACACTTCTCACTTGTAGAACATCCTTTTGTATTCTTACTTTCCTGTCAACTATGATCTTCAAAAATGTAAATGCTATGTTAGTTGTCATCTTCTGTCTTGAATCCTGATTTTTTTAATGTCCTCACTCTCCTCAAGTCTTTGGGAACATTTAATTGATTCTTGGTTATTCTCTTCTTTGTTTGACCTGAGAACTTTTCAGCACCCATTTATATCTTATATCTCTAAAGTCATTTAGTAAGTGACATGCATTGGGAATAGAAATGAAGAATGAATTTCTGAAAATGTTACAAAAACCAGACATAAACTAAAAGAAAGATTAGTTAAAAAGTAATAATGGTAGAATTTCATATAAGAATTGCTAGGTTACCATATAACACATCACTCAATAAATCTTGGGTTTAACTAATAAAACAACAACTTTTAGGCAAAATTCTTGTTGCTTTGAAACAGTTGCAAACAACGCTCTGAATCACTGACACATTGTTGTTTTTGATTGACTGTAAGTAAATGCGGCACCCACTTTGAGCACAGCTTTCTCATTGACAACTGTTCATGCAAAATGGTGAATACACTACCTTCTGATATGTTCAACTCCTCTGCTATGTCACACAACTTCAATTTGTGATCGGCCAAAATGAGTTTGTGGATTTTCTTTGGTGCTTTCCAGGACAACTGTTGATTTTGGGCAACCTGAGCGTTCAACATCATTTGTGCCTGTATGACCACGTTTAAATCAGTATACCACCTTTTAACCATTGTTTATGACGGAGCAGAGTCTGAATAACTTATCAAGCCATTGCTTTGCATGCACAGTATTTTTTCCCATCGGAAAGCAATGCTTTAGCAATGCACAAAATTCAGATTTTTCCATTGTTTTGCAAATTTGCAACAGTAGCTTCCCTAAAATAACTAATTTGTAAACTAATGATTTGATTGGGCCCAAATTTTGTCATGTGCCATTTGAAGGCTAGTACTTCATAGAAATCATAGGTTTTTTTATTAGTGGTGCCATCTATATATCAGGCCTGTGACTTATTGAGTAATGTGTTAACTTCATTCACTGCAGGGTGTAAAAAAAATTAAAAAAAAAAAAGAGGCGACCTGCTAGATGGATACTTTTGTACTCTAAGATAGACAACCAATGTTTATTTATAGATTTTGATAAAAACTTGACCACTGTTTATCTCTAGACCGAAGCATAACAAAAACTATCATTATAGACTTTGATATAAACCTGACCAATATCAGTTTTACTGAAGCACACAAAAAAATGATTTCTCGATTAAATAACAGTAACTTTTATTCTAACAGTTTCTTTTATCACACTTACTGCATGTGCAACTCTTTTCCAGCCTTTTACTTTCCAGTCAAATTTGATCTTCAGAAATGTAAATCATTATCTTTTGTTGTTTTAATTCCTGTTATTTTATTATTCTCTCTCCTTATGTTTTCTTTTTCTCATATTCTTTCCTGCTCAGTAACTCCCTTGCATTTTAATGGCTTAGTATGAAATGATTTAAAAACAAAAATGATCCAACAATGACTAATATGTCATAAAATCCAACAACCCAACCCTATAGACTTATCTCTAATAAATAATGGATTTAAACATTAAATAACCCAACAAGGGCTGGATATATTGTAAAATCCAACAATCTAAGCTTTATTTAAGAAATGCAAACAGGTTGATCCAATTTACACCTTATCACTAGTAGTGCATTTTATATTGTTTCTATTTTTTCCTGTAGGTTATTTCTTATTCAAAGCAACGCTACCGAATATTTGGTGAAACCATTGATATTGCTGTTGGTAACTGTCTGGATAGGTTTGCTCGAGTTCTTAAGGTAAGAAAACTGTATTATATGTATTTTTCTTTCTGATAGATTTTTAACTTGTATCTTTGGATTCACCTTTAAAATATTTAATATTAAAATTTTATTAAAACTATCTTTTAATTAGAGACTAGGGATAAAGTAGTTGTTCCCTAATGATAAAACTTTAGAAGTTTTTAAAAACCATAATCTGATACATGCTAAAATCAAGCATAGTAGATCATGTGTAACAGAAAAAGGGTTACTGTGCTTTCTGAACTTAGGTTAAAATAATAAATAAAGGATCAAACTGGAAAGTATTGTGATTTTCTAAGTAGTTTAGATGTGGCCCTTGGGCCAAAAGTATAAGAAACCCAGTGAGGGTCAAATCCAGTATTCAGTCATAATTTATCTAGCAAGACATGCTTGCTAACCATTACACCAGATCGAAGTGCCCTTTAATTTCTAAATATAGCTTAGATGTAGCACAAGGCCAAAAGTTTGGGGCACCCAGTGAGGATCAAATTCACTATTCACTTACAATTGTTCTAGTGAGACAAGCTGGCTAACCATTGCGCCTCATTGAAGTTCCCATTAAACTGGAAAGTATGTAAAATGAAGGAAGTAGAATATATGAATTTGTTTTAAATGTTCAGGATTTAATACCTTATTGGGGTCAGTAATCAAAAGAACTATATTTGGCCTTTAAAATCTTCTATAGATGAATTTAAATTTTTTCACTGCTACATTAGTACATTAGTTGAATTATCAGAAAATATAGTTGAACAAAAAACCTATTAATACAAGATTTTCAATTTTGAATGAATAAAGATATTTTATGGAGGGAGATGACTTTATATTGACTATATGAAAATGTCATTTTATCTGAACACTGACAGTAGTGAATCCTAAGTATGCAATATACTAATAAAAGGGTTAAAGAGAACTAATATTGTGTATTAGTTTTGTCAACTAAGAATAACAGTTTATTTACAGAAAAATTTTTTTTTTTTTTAAAATCTTGTTCATATATGATATTTAATCACACTCTGAGCATCTGGAGAGATCAATATAAGAACCAAACTCTGTATCTTTTAACACCAACATGAAGTCAATTCTGCTCTATGGATACGAAACAGCAGACAACAGAGGCAATGCAGCAGAAGATTCAGATATTCTTCAGCACCTGTCTGAGGCGCATCTACAACATCCGATGGCCAGAGCAGCCCAGAATGGAGATGGATGACTAGGGGTCGTCGATGGCCTGTGCTCCACTGGGAGCAATGGTCCTAAAAAACACACATATGATATTGATAAAGATAACAGATGACTGCATTGTTGCATTCCATGTTGTCTTTGGATCCCCATGCTACTACATAAAATGGTATTGACGAATAGGACAATTTATTTTGCTGATTCATTTTTATTAGAAAAGAGGGATTGACATGGCAGCTTTGATTCTAAAAGGCATTGGGAGAAATTACCTCACAGAAAATCAAGTCACACAGCTTAGCACTCTTCTTTGCCGGTTTCTTGAACTTGCATGTGTGAAGCATATCGATGTTTCAAAATTCTTGTGGATCTTTGTTGAATTCACACCATTTTAGACTTATATTCAAAACCCAGACAAATGCAGTTCATCACTGTCAGAATACCATGCTCATGATGTATTCTGAGCCAATCCCTGACCATTTTGGCCCTAGAATTCTTATTTTTACTCTGGCCAATCTCTGACCATTCTGATTCTGGTCGTTGCATTCTTACTCTGACCCTGGCATTTGCTTTCTTACTCTGGCCAGTTGCTGACCATTATGACCTTGGCCTTTGCATTATTACTCTGGTTAATTGCTGACGATTCTAACCCTGGCCATCACATTCTAATTCTAGCCAATCACTGACTATTCTGACCCTGGCTTTTGCATTCTTAGTCTGGCCAATTGCAGCTTATTCTGGCTTTAGTTCTTGCATTTTGTAACAGCATTAAATATATAATGTATTTCTTTTTATTCATTTCAGCTGTCAAATGATCCAAGCCCTGGCTACAATATTGAACAGTATGCTAAAAAGTAAGATTACCTTAAATAGTATCTATCGCCTCTTGAAATTTTTTTTTTTGTAACTAATATGACATAACTGTAATTGATTTCTTCTCAGAAACTGTCACAAAATCCAAAAATTTTGGTGTATGAGATGCACTTTGTTTTACCTCCAAATTTGATGTAAAAATTCATGTTTTATAAATCAAAAGTATGAATCATATATACAAGTTATGTATAAATATATTTAAATAGGCATAGATGGATTAGTTCATTTGAATGTTTTCATTTATAACAATAATATGAATTTCAATTGAGCAATGTGCTTGACCAATCAGAATGCTTACTATCAAGTTAGATGCATCATGAAAAGTCAAAATGCTGTATAGTATAGGAAGCAAACTAGTTTGTTTCTTCATTTCTTATTTTATTTTTTCACCCCTTGCTATGTCTAAAAATATGAGTCTATGATACACAGATAAATTCAAATTCAGTGTGATTAAATAAGCAAAGAAAATGATGTAGAACTGCCAAAAGACAACTGTAACATTTTTATTTTTTCTAAGTATGACTAGCTTTATTTTTTCCAAAACGTTTTTTTTTTTCAAAATAAGAATGCATCATATAGATAAAAAATATGGTAGTTTTAAATTTTAGCAAAGATTGTTTCTGAATATTTGCCTTTACATTTCCCTAAAATGTTGCTAGTCAATCAAAGATTGTTGAGAATGTTTCCGTTCTTTGGGCAAATTGAAGAGGACATTTGCAACATGTTTCTTTATAACAGTGCCAAGATTCTTGATAGGACTGGTACAAGATGAATTTTCCAGATCTGACTTTTGCAGGGAAAAAAGTCAGACATTTCCAACCTGCATTTGTGGCTTAAAACACATTTTCTTTTTGATTATTGAGTCAGCCAATAAATGCCACAAAATGAAGCAAATGTTTTTACATACACTATCATTTTTTTCAATTTAATCATTTCATCCCAAGCAAGGCAGGAATGCCACTAATATGCAGGGGTTACAGGAAGTGAAAGAGAAGACTGAGAATAGGGAGGATTGAGGAAAGGACAAAAGATGAATGAGATTCAAGAAGACAGAAGATGGCGATTGATGTTGCATTTAAATTTTTGAAGATTGTAGTTATCAGTTATCAGAGAAGTCAGTAAACAGAAGGGAGATCCACGGGTGGGAAGTACAAGTAAAGAAACTATTGGAATAGAAATGACGGTTGCATTTCACTATATCAACTGTAAAAGTGTGGGACCTAGATTCCAATGTAAACACTTAAATTCACATAGTCTGGGCACCAGTGTAAAAAGCTCATTAAAGCAGTTGTCATGAAAATATTTGCAGAAAAGACAGTGAAGCCACTTTGTGTCAGTGAGAAAGTGACTGAAGACATGATGCCTGGTCAGGATCGATTATATTACAGATCCATTATTGGATTTTGCCAAGAATTTCAAGATGCACAGCAGGAGCACTAGAACAGATATGGCAACAGTATTTAATGCATAGACAAATGGTAGATTTATAAATGCAATGATGGATTCCGATGAGAAAAATTTTATAGCATAAAAAAGGAACCCAACTTTCCTTGCAGTAGATGCAACCATTTATTTGATGTAGGAAAACATAAATTGAAGAAGATGCAGTGTGTTGCTTTCCAGGAGTCTAGCATCAGCCATACGAATGACAGACAGAAAAAGGTGGCTAGATAAAAGCAGTTTTGTCTTGAAGACATTAAAATTTACAAGTTATTTCTTGCCACAGTTAGCCACTGATTGGATGTCCTTTTCAAGAGCAGCTAACAGGTTTACTTTGTCAGATCTGATGGATTGGTTATCAAGACAGAAGTAAATGGTAGTGTCATCTGCATAAATACCTAGTTGGGAACGGATGAACATCGGGGTGGAGGGGAGAGGGTCATTGATGAAGATCAGAAACAGCGAACTTTCTAGTGTTGTAACCTTGTTGGTTATTGTTGTAACCTAAAAGGTTACTGATGTGTTGTGGTATCACGGTTGTATTGTCTTGGGGGGGTCTTGGTATATTACTTCAATTACTAGTGGATTTGTAGTAATAGTTATTACTACAAGGTGATATTCTGGTATCTTGCTATTACAAGATAGTTGTTTGCATATCTCACGAATAATACTGTATTAAGGTTTCTTCTGATAATACACAGTATCCACTCTTGGGAGTCTTCCCGAGTAACCTACTCAAGTACTAAATAGTAATATCACACTGTGAATGCTGGTACTTGGCTGTAACTAGTACAACTGCTGGTGCTACACCTAATCTGGTTGATCCTCTCAGTTGATTCACTCAGGATTCTGTCTGGTGCTTAATATAGGTTATTATCATGGTCATGTGATCCCCAGTGGAGTAATCCATTCTTATAGTTGTATTTGTTATCTGCCGATCAGCGTTTAACCATGTGTCAGTGTTGACACTTCTTCCTACATGACACCTCCCCTTTTGAGTGGACACTTCCTTCTACATGACACATTGTTGTCATCTATCAGATTGTGACAATGTAATTGTCTTAGGAAAGCAATTTTATTAAAACCTGAGGCAGTGAGGTTAAAAGCATATATACGATGAGTGGAGAAGGAAAAAAAGAGGGTCATGTTAAATTGAATAGAATATATAATTTTGGAATGAAGCAAAGATTGAAAATCTGCTTCAAAAATAAAAATAAATTTTAGAATTTCTAATTAGAACTCTGAGGATTTGAAACTGAGAAATCCAAGTAAAAGGGGTCAGAAATGTGATTCCCTGTATTCTAATGAAGGAATTTTAGCTTATTTTCACTGACCTAAATCCTGCTATTCTCCAACCAGCTTGTATTTATATGTAATTTTAGGAACAAAGGAATTTATGTGACCCTGGACAGCTGTCATACCTCTGATTATGCAGGCAGCATGAATTGAATCCTCCATAAATACAAGTTGCTGTTCTGGTTGCTGGCAGTTTCAGCTCATCGTTTCAAGTACACTAGAAAAATAATTTTGCTTCTACAAATTTCCTAGCAACAGATGACTGAATTGAAAAAAGGCAAGAGCCAACATCTTTTTTCTTTACCTTCCTGTACTTGTTGCCTGTAACGTGTTCCACCTGACAATTTTCAGTATTCTTTTTAATAAATCTCCATTATTGAAGAAAAATTCCATTCGTCAAGCTGTCTATTCCTGCAGAGGGATTATTCACCCAGTATCCAAACAAAAAGAACTCCACAGCTTGGCAAATCATTTTTTTCTCTTGTCGGTAATCACAATGCAAACTACTAAATGATACAGCCAACTGCGAACAGCACCATAGCCCACAGAGAGATACCCAGCAAAGTTGGAATTGGTATATGTTCATAAGGTTCTTTTGATTTTAGGTAGTGCTTGGTTTCTTCTTGCTATTGTTGTAGGGGTAGAAGGAAATGGTGTAATAGATGAATTATGTAGTTCTGGATTGCTAAGCTATAAGGTTTGCTGCCAGAAAAATGGCTCCGAGAGATGTATTTCTTTAATTTCTTAGAATGTTCTTTAGATTCATATTTGCTCATAAATATTAGGTAAATTTATCCAACATTCAGTAACACCTTACATCGTCATGACTTTATTGCTTTGCTTGGGCTGAAATAATAAAAAAAAAGATACAACAAATTATTTCTTACTACAGGTTAAGAATTCTTTATCCAAAATTCTTTGAACCAGAAACTGCTTCAGTTTTTAGATTTTTTAAATTTTGGCACACATGCTATTTAATTTGTATATAGTATCAATGTGCATTGATACTATATACAAATTATATAAGATGTGCATATATCAGCTCAGAACAATAAATTGGAGAGCCTAGTTCAAATTCCAGTTGATATTTGTTGGATTCATTTACGTACAAATACCCTTGGGAAAGGTATTAATTCATCTCTTCACTTCAGCTATAGATTTAATAGCAGGATAGATTGGGTTATATAGCCCTAGTTGGCAACTAGTTTACCGCAGAAAGTAATGGCAACCTACTGTGGGAAAATTTCTGCCCAGTCAGTCATATCTCTTTTGAGATATGATCGCCCAAGCGTGTATCACGTATGGCACTTAACTGACTATTCTATAAAATGGGGCAGCTTGGGAATGGAACCTAAACAAACATGATATCCCTTTACATTTCATAACACATCTTATGCATATACCCTGAAGGTAGTTTTATATAAAATTCATTAAATTTTGTGTACATACTGATACAGGTAATGATGCTGGTCTTATAATGGTGAAATGGATTTTTAAGTGGTGAAATTAAGATTTCACATAAAAATAATGTTTTGTACTTTCTGTACATGAACAAAAAACATGATCACTGCTTACAAAAAATATATATATATGCAGGATTTTTTGACATTTTGAATAATATCTTTACTGAGCGCAAAACAACTGTTAATAACTCATGAAAGGTGTTGCTGAGACATTTGCTAACAAAAATCTGGCACCAACATAGGCTACATAGCTGGGCTGGGTAACCCTCCACCCAGGGCAGATGAGATCACTTACAACAGCTGCACCTTACCTAGGAACATTTTCACTACTTTTTGAAATTTTCCATTTGTGGTAATTCCTGTCAGCACCTGAAATACTTTTGGATTTTGGAATTTTATTTTGGGATAAATGATACTCAACCTCTATTTCCTAAGATGGTGTATCTTTAATACCATCAAGTATAGTAACTTCTATTAATGTTTTCAACCAGAATTTTGGAGCGTTTTTGGTATGCTACTGGACCATCTTTTTCGTTTATATTATCTTATCCTAAATATCATCAGATATGTTATTTTTATAACCTGTTTTTATGTTTATTTTTATTTTTTAGAGGGAAAAAATTTGTTGAACTTCCCTATGTTGTGAAGGGAATGGATGTCTCATTCTCCGGCCTCCTCTCTTACATTGAGGTAGGCTTTTGATTCAACCTTTATCTCTCTACTTCAGTCTCTTATACATTATGGAAATGAATCGGTCTAATTTCTTATCTATTGTAGTGGAATAATCCATTAGAGAACAAATCAAGTTTGAATTTAAACAAAAGGTATTACATCACAGTTTTGACCCTTATCCACATATACATATAAACTCATAATTTGAGCCTTGAAGAAGGCAGAATCATGAAATAAGCATTTTAAACTGTGATTATTGTTTATATAATAATTATTGCTTTACATACCAACTGAGCACTTTGTTAGAAATTTTGTTTATTTTGGCAGGTGTTGATATAATTTATATATATATATAGTTATCTGCAGACAGATCTGTTTTGCTGTATTACAGCTCATTAGTACGGTTAGACTCCGATTGCTTTTAACCCAGGATTGAAACCTGACCGAATTGGCGTCAGTCGGCGATTCTACCTCTGGGCTATGATATATATATATATGTCTCAATAAGTATCATTACTATTATTTTGTTATTTGAGGAGCATGGTTTCTTTATTATGTCTCTCAGATTGTAGACATAAAAAAAATAAAGCTGAACATCTACTCCAAAATGAATAGCCATAAAATAGCATGTGATCTGGTAGAAAATAAATAATGAACAACTATTTGTTTTTTGAGTGTGCCTGTCTGATAGGGTGGCAAGCTAACCCCTGTTGCAGATGCCTACCTCGGCACACTTGTGTTTCTTCAGTTCCCACAGAACCCATCTTTGGTTTGTACTGCAACTATGTCAAGTAGAGCGTTGTGCTGCAGTGGATATTGACTCAGAATGAGAAATCAGAGAGCCAAATTCGAATTCCATTTGAATTTGTTGTAAATGTGCAAATGCCCTTAGGAAAGGTATAAATCTATCTTTTCTCCCTCCAGCCATGGGTTAAATAGTAGGACAGATTGGGTTCTATACCTTTAGTTGGCAACTAATCCACCACAGAAAAAATGGCAACCTACTGCATGTAAATCTTCTGCCTAGTCAGTCATGGATCAAAAGAGACACAATTGCCCAAGCATGTGTCACATATGGCACTGAAGTGACTGACTGATGATAAGTATACCTTAGTTACAGTTTTTAGGAGAGAGCACATAATGTGCCATAATCATTATTTTGAATTTGCCAGTACAATCAACCCCTTAGTTACGATGACATATATAGATGTGTGTGTATATATATATGTATGTATGTATGTTTATCTATCTATATATATATCTATCTATATATATATATATATATATATATATATATATATATATATATAATATGTGTGTATGTTTGTTTGTGTGTGTGTGTGTATATATATGTGTGTGTGTGTGATTAAATAATTTACAAACATTGCTTATTTTTGATAAAATCCGTTCCTACTCATAAATAATCTTTCATATATTATAATTGAAATATATAAGAAATGCACTGTAACTTTTAAAGTTGATCTTATTTTACATTTCTCAAGTTCCCAAGTACTTTCACTCTCTTTCAAAGATCATATTCAGAAGTGCAAATAGTAGTAACAAAAATGACCACAATACTGTGTTATATATTACTATAATTTTTACTTTCTGCTTCAAATTAAATAGTTGATAGTTATGCTTAGCATTCATTAGAACATAAAATTTATACACCCTAGAATTTTTTGTGTTGTGGTAATCATGCAAAATACACCTTAAAGTGTCAAATCTAGGTGCATCGTCAGTGTTGTTACTCCCATGTCATTAGAAGTTTCGGGTCTAAATAAACAACAGACTTCTTCGATAGGCAACCCAACCAAATATGATCAATATTCGGCTCGCACACAAAAAAAAAACTAGCTTTAGGACGTGCATTATATAAGTTCCCCCATTAAAGGTAATTAATCAAGATTTCACTTGGGCTATTTGATGTTATAGATCGGGTATGCTTGGTTGGACTGATCTTCCTACATAAGGCCAAGACTGGGTGTCTTTTTGAAGAAGAGAAGAAAATAAACCAATATATATATATATATATATATACACACACACACACATTAAAAAAAATATGAAACTGTTTATCATATTGGCTCATCTTATGACTTTCCTTTCTCTTCCTCCAATTTTAACTTCTTTATTATATCTTATTTGTTCGGTCTTTCTCTTTTATAACTTTCCTTTTTATTCTTATTTTCTAACTATATCTTACAAGATGTTTACAATAAAGAGATTATCGTGACAGACTATTTACAAAAGGAAATCTCCATCTTGTGTCATAAACAATACGAGGTACAGACCAATACTTTAATAAAATTCTGTTTAAAAACTAAAAGACAAAACATTTTACAGAAATGCTTAAAAATAAGTTAATCAAAAAATATTTACATGTTAAATACTAGTTAAAAAAACCTAATGTGTAAATTTTAGTTAAAATTTATTATTAAATCCCAAATTCCTTAATAGAATAAATGCATATTAAAGCATGAAAAAATAACTCCTCCCCACCAACTGATGTATATGTAAAACTAACATATATCAATTAAAATGTACCTTGGGAGAATGTATCTCTGACAAAAAATAAATATGTATGTTGGATTCACAACAACTACATTAAAAACTACTTATATTACACATGTCTGATTACAGATCCTTGAAGCAATATACATTAAAAACTTGAGCTGTCACTTAATAGAATCAGCTATGAATACTGTAGTAATGTTCTAAAATGTTTGTAAAAATAAGTTTTTTTTAATGCTTTAATATGTGCATGACCAAAAAAATTCCATAGTGTATAATTTTCACATTCTAATGAATACTAAGCATAACTATTTTTTTCTTTTTTTAATTGTTTTACTCTCAAGCAAGGTGGTACTGCCACTGATGCGCAGGGGCCTACATAAGAGTAAAAATTAGGATAGGAGAGTGAAGAGAAAGATGAACCAGTTACAGGGCAAGAGAAGGATGGAAACACAGGTGTGAAGACAGTTGCAGAGGTAAAGAGAAAGGAAAAGAACAAGATATAAGGGGTGATGTAGAAAGGACTGGAGTCAAGTGGATAAGATGGGAATTGACATTGCATTTAAATTCCTGGAGGTTGTAGCCGTCAGGAAAGCAAGTATATAGAAGGGAGTTCCACAGGTGGGAAGTGTGAGTAGAATTGTCAGCTGCATTTAATTGATCTAACTGTAAATGGGTGGGATCTTGTTGCCTGTCTGGTTGCACAAGTAAATTCTTGTGGTGGGGGCACCAGTGGCTGGAGTTGAGCTGCCAAGTTGGGACCTATCACATTACAGATTCTCCTTTGGAGCCTGTTGAGAACACTGAGATGAACAGCAGGGGCGCCTGATCAGATATGACAACAGTATTCTATGCACAGACAGGTGGTTGATTTGTATATGTGCAAGATGAATTAAAGCGGAAAAAACTTCCTGGCCTGACAGAGTGACCCAGCCTTCCTAGCAGTGGATTTAGTTATTGACTCAATGTAATAATTTCACTTGAAGTTGGAAGATAAGGTATGGCCAAAGAGGCGCAGTATGTTGCTTTCAGGGAGACTCACTTGGTCCATGCTTATGGGGGGCAGGAGAGGTTGCCTGTGATGGTTGACAGGTCATTTCATTTGAAGCCAAATTAAAAAATTACAGTAATATGTAGCAACACATTATTATGGTTATTTACAGAAAATAAAATCAACTTTAAAAGTTACAGCGTATTTCTTACATCTTTCAATTATAATACACGAAAGATTATTTGTGAGTATGAACGGATTTTATTGAAAATAAACAGACATGATGTTTGTAACTTATTTAATCTGACATGCCTAAAAGAGAATTTGCTGCCTAAATACACAAATTTTAAAATATACTCGAGCAACTAGACTGGCAACAAGGTCTCCCCCTTTTTTACAGTTAAAACAACCAAATGCAGATGCCACTTCTACTCTATCAGCTTCTTTTTTAGCACTTTTTGCTTGTGGATCTTTCTCCTGTATACTTGCTTCCACACACACACATACACACAAAAGTGTGCGATGGATAAATTGTCGCCTAAATTACATTTAAAAAAATTAACATACACTTAACATCTCATTTTAACAGATATATTTAACAAAATTACACCAAAATATCTTGAAATACTAAGGAGTAAATTTATTAAATAAAATCTCTATTGACTTCAATCACGGCCTCCAGACATCTTCAGAATCTCCTGCATCTCTTCTTGATGGTCTCCTTGTTTAAGTTAGTGAATTCTGCCATAATCCTTGCCTTCAGTGCATCTTTGGTTTTACAAAAAGTTTTGTTGGTCTCTCACTCAACTGCACCCTACACATAATAAATCAAGGGGATTGCAGTCTGGGGAGTTTGGTGGCCAGATGTAAGTGGTGTTGTGGTCGCAGAAATTGTTTGACAGCCATTACTGCTTTCTACTTGTATGGCATGGTGCAGTGTCCTGTTTTCAGACATAGGTTTTTCCAACAGCCATCCTCTTGACCCAGGGAACTTTTACCTCTTCAAGGCACTTGATGTAGACCTCCATGTTGAGTCTGAGGCCCTAAGAGAAGAATGGAGGCAAAATGTTGCTATCACTAGTGATCATTACAAACACCATGATGTTGACTGGATATATCATCCAGATCTTTTTGAATCCTCTGCACTGTTCTCAAATTGACACCCAAAGACTGAAATGTTTGTATTAGATCTTCTGATGCTAATACTAAGAAGTACAGCATATGCTTTTTTATTGATGTTAGGATGATATATTTATTTATTTATATTTGAATTCAGATCACATTCAGCGGGGATAGCTATTTCAACATGTCAGTTGGAGACATGCATTGTCGACCCCATATATAGTATGTTGTAATAGTTGTTACAATGGTTTATAAATTCATAGTATCACTACACAAAAATTTTCACATTTCAAAGCTGCTATGTGCGCTTCTCATCGGGTGAAGAATTGAAATGGAAATTGAATGGTGAAAACGGTTTATTTATGGTGACATGATGTTTAAGTGAATGTGGGGTTGGGAGCTTATTCTAATTCTGTCGGCCATATTGTAGCCTTAGAGATATGGGTTAGGAGAGGTATCTTAGTTTAAGACAGGTTCCTTATTTATTTTGTCTGGGTAGTTCTTATATTGGGGTTTGTGGTTTTTTTTTTTTAAGGAAGAGTAGACATTCTTTTTGTTTATTTTACCACCGTCCAAGTGTAGTAGAAGTGGCGTCGCTGTTAATGAGAACGATGTAAATAAATGTAGAGTGGGAGATTAGAATGGTCTAGTCATCCAATTCGTGGCTCTAGCGGTGCCACTTTGGGTTAGAAGAAGGGTGTGGGGTAGCTTAGTTTTGGACAGGTCACTTTTTCGTTTAGTTTAGGTATTTTATATTGGGATATATGTTTTTTTTTTTTTGTGCAGTGTCGATAGTTTTTATTTTACTACTATTTACAGGTGGATGGAATTGCTGTTGGTGTGGTGTGGGATTTATTTTCTTTTATTTCTACGTTTTTTGTTCTTTTTATTTAGAGGGTTGATTATGTGTATTTATTGCATTTTGTGCGGAGGTCGTGTGGATGAGGTATTATTTTGGTTATTTAAATTTTAACAAGAAATATTTGCGATGTTTACATAATACTGCTAATTCATCTCTATGGTTTAATAGTTCGCTACAGTTGGGGTACTTTAGAATGTGTAGCTTTTCACTTAAACATAAAGGGCAGATGTTGTTAAGCGAGTTGTAAATTCTAGTTTGTTCTAGGATTTTCCATTTTACTTTGGGTTTCTGTTTTGAGTCCTTTAGTTTCGAAAAATATGCAGAAAGGGATGTTTGGTTTCGGTATAAGTTGTTTTTGAATGAAGTTAAGTGCATGTACCAGCGCTGCTTAAAAGTGTTCTTAGTAGATCCGATATACCCTTTATTTATAGTGGGATTTTCAATTGATGTTATGTTGCATTGATAGATTATTGAGTTTATTTTACATTTATTCTGCAGTGGGCAGTTGTTGGGGTTTCTACAATTACATAGGTTTTTATTGTTGTCTTTTTGATTATTTTGGTAGTTAATTTTATTTTTATCTACATGTTGATTTAGGATATATTTGTTATGGTTTGTTATAGGTTGTTTGTGCAACTATAACTTAGTTTAAGTATATTTTTGCTGAAAATTTTACTAAGAGGGTTATTGGTGGGAAGTGTTTTTTAATTAAATTGAGGAACTTCTGTCCTAACTTGGTGTTTATCATTTGGTTGAAAGGAGGTGTGTACCAAATGATTTTTCTATTTCTATTTTTCCTGTTATGGTTATAGTTTGTTATATACTTGATGTCTTGGTTTTTGTAGCCACTTTTTGTTTAGGGACATACTGTAAAGACTTTTGTGTTTGTTAAATATTTCTTCACTGGGAGAGTTTTTATGAATTTATTAACCATTGTAACAACTAGTACAATATAATGCTCTACATTGTATCGAGCACTGTTTATAACAGTAAATGCATGAACAGCAGGTAAAAAAAACCTACGAGTTCCACAACTTTGTTACAATATATATATAAGTCATCCACATACAAGCCCGTTTCGCAGTGGGGCTGATGAGTCATATATATATATATATATATATATATATTTTTTTTTTTTTTAGCGATGTCTTTATTTAGTTTAATTCAAATGACCTAACTTTTTTTAAAAATAATTTTATTTTAATTCCTATATCTTTTTATTCCCTTTAAAAATAATTATGCCTTTTTAAGTAAAGGCCTTTTTCTAATACTTCAACGTTTTTGGGAAGTTAGGTTTTTGAATATGTCCAGCGTCTGTAATATTTAAAAAAATTTTTTCTTTCTTTTCTTTTCTTTTTCCCTCCCTTCCATCCTTTATCTCTCTTATCTCCCACCTTTTTTCTGTATTTTATTAGTATATGCTCCATAGCTCTGTTATATTACATTGAGCACTGTTTTATTAAAAACAGAAAAATATTTATATATGTGCATTTACTTGCATGTATAATTATATGTATATTTATTTATATCTATCTCTCTGTCTATCTATCTATCTATCTATATATATATATATATATATATGTGTGTGTGTGTGTATTAACTTTTTCATAAGAAAATAGAAATAACTAGTTATTTACTTGTTTTAATGTAAAAGTTAAATAAATATTTATTGCTCTATTTTTATATTGAGCCCTGTTTTAAATTAATGTTTTGAATGTTGCAATTTTATACTTCATTTTATTACATTTGGATATATATAAATATTCACAGCTCTATACATCATATATCGAGCACTGTTTTAAATTAATGTTTTGGACGGAAAAAATTCTTTCTTCGTTCTGTACCCACTCGGATATATATATATTATATATATAGTGTTTAATTGTGATAGTATTTAACACCAAGGTTGTTTTTTTTTTGTTTTTTTGTTTTTTTTTCAGTAGTTATTACTGATAAAATGTATTTTAGCAAGCAGGTTTTTATTGTAAATGGCTCGATATTGGTATGTTGATAGGTACAAAGAGTTTGTCTTTTTAATAGAGTAGATTCATGCCAACTTTGAAGTTTTGTGAAGACACCTTTATGATGTTCTCACTTGCCAAGGTTGTTTGTCATTAAGTGCCAGTTCTTTCTTATATAGATGTGGTGTGATATTGGGGAAGTGGTCTTGTTTGTGATTGGTTAGTTATTCTTTTTATTCTTGTTTGATTTGTTGATTTTTCTTTATTTTTCTTTCTTATTGTGTGGTTGTTTAATTTACTTATTTTTAGTGTATTCCTGAATGGGTGTTTGTTTAGTTTGAGATGGGCCCTTTTGTTTTGACCTTTTTCTTAATGTGTTGGCATGTTTAGGTATATATATATATGAGAAGTTGCAGAAAATTTGGCAACTCAACCAAATTTTCTAAAACCTGACCAAATGACCATGCACTAGAATTTATTCTGGAATCTCATCTTGGTTTGGCTGACAACTTTGTGTTCTTTTATATTTTTTGTCTTTAATTTTTTTCCCACTAGTTACCTCCCTTGCATTAGTGATGTCACGTGACTGTGTCTTTGCTCTGATACTGACAGACTAAGGATGTTTAGGAAAGATCAAACAGAATACATCAAAAAAAAAAAAAAATATTAAAATACTTATGTAAAAACTTTCTAACAATAGTAAGATTTTAATAAACTGTCAGTTTCACCTATGTTATCATTTTTGACAACATAGTTAAACTACATTTCCTTGCAAGATTTTTATATATTTCTATGGAAAAAAATTTTTAGGAAAATTTGACAAAACTGCAAATTTTTTTGTGTGATGTATTTTGTCCTTTAGGACTTCACCAGATTAAGCAGATGTTTACACCAATATGAACGAGAGGGAATGCTGAAATTTTGGTTTAAAATATTTTTTTTAAAAATGTGTTTTGGCTCTATAGCTTAGTTGGTTTCATTTAATTACTTTTTCTTTTCATTTATGTTTTTATCACTTTTGTTGAATATTATAAAATTGTGAAAAGTTTAATTTTTGTTTGAATTTTTAGGATGAGGAGTTGTTATTTACACTGTTTACATTTAAACTATTGTTCTCATCTTTGTTGCTGTTATCATCACCTGATTGCATTCTGTCTGGATTTTTCATTCGATCTGTTGTCATCTTTTTCGTTTCAACCAGTGGACCCTCTAGTCTTCATCAGGCATATATCAATCTGGGTAATCTACAGGAAATTCTAAACTGAACCATTTATTTAATCTATGGGAGTAGACTATTCATGTTCCCCTGCTTATATCTAGGAATATCTCATCTAATTATTATTTTTTTGTAAGGTACAACAGCTGAATTACGAAGACAATAGTCTGAATGAAAATAGTATAAGTAATTAAAAAGTTTAATATCTCAAACATCAATCTAGAAAACTAATAATCTTCATGACTAGAATTTCTTCAGAAAGGCCCTTGAGTGACTAGTGGGAATTCAACTCAACCCAGATCTCAAGTAGAACTTATGCATACAACCCTTTACTAAAGATTCAGGAAAAATGGTCAGTTCCCTGTACTGCTCCAGTAAATACTGAACTCCTCATGCTATCCTCAGTCTTTACAAGAGTTAGCTCAGGCCAAAAACAGAGTACTACTACCACATATGGTGAACAATCCTGTCTTTACTTTTCCGTCCAAAATTGTCTCCATGTTATTGTGGGTGACATTATTTTCCACCCTACAACCACCTTTTGCTGCTCTATCACTATTTTCTTAGAAAGTATTCAGATGAAATACATTTTTTAGTTCTGCTAGTTCTTTATGGTACAGTGGATATCGGCTCGGAACGAGAAAACGGGGAGCCAAGTTCAAATTCCAGTTGAATCCATTGTATTCACTTATGCGCAAATATCCTTGGGAAAAGTATTAATCAGTCTCTTCCCCCCAGTTATGGGTTAAATAATAGGACAGATTGGGTTCTATAGCCTTGGTCGGCAACCAGTCTACCGCAGAAAGCAATGGCAACCTACTGCGGGATAATCTTCTGCCCAGTCAGTCATGTCTCTTTCGAGACATGATCGCCCAAGTGTGTATCACTGAGTTCTAACCTTCATGGCTAAGACCTGCCTTGTCACACATTGTAGCAAAACATTTTCATTTCTTTCATATTTCATTAGTAAGATATAAATTCTACTTACACAGCTTCTTCCCTACCAAACTGCTGCTTTGTGGAACTGTCTCCCAAGAGATTGCTTCCCCAATCACTACAAGTCTAGAGTTAGTTCTTATCTTCCCCAAATATCCTCATAAACAATGCCTCTTACTTTGTAACCCTTTACCTCAAGTGGTTCTTAGGCTTTGTACTGGGTGAACATCATTGTAAAATAAAATTTTAAAAATTCCTAAATTCACACACAATTTATTTGATTAATTTTTCTTTGTCTCTTAAATTAACAGGAGAAGGCCCCAACTTGGATAAAAAATAATGATTACACACCAGAGGATTTATGTTTCTCATTACAAGAAACAGTATTTGCAATGTTAGTTGAAATTACAGGTAAGTCAGATCTGCAAATTGATTTTTCTAATTTCTGAAATGAAGAATTATCATTATTATACACTGATTTATTTGAACTAATGTCTTCTCCACAATTTTTAAATTACAAGATTTCAGCCTGTGTACCCATCAAACTTTTTCAGGTGTCTAGTTTATCTTGAAAGTTCTTGTGGTTTGTAGAATATAAAATTTATTTAGAAACTGTGAGAACTTTCCTTTTGACCCAAAATTTTGATAATGTTCTCTACCAAATATCACAGGCACATGAAGAAGATCAGCTAGTACAATGGCCGAAATATTGTGGTTATAAAAATACCAAAATGTGAAGACTGATTTGGCTAAATCAGTGTATAATAACTTCATTATTGCTTAACATTGACTACCTTCAACCATATTATTTGTCAAAACTTTTTACATGATCTTTTTCTTTTTTAATGTCATCTTTTTTTTGATAAATTGTTTTTATATATACACAATTTATTCCATGTCTTGAAGGGTAGATGAGCTTCTTATAAGAGTCAATGGCCAACATGTATATATAAGCAATTTCTAAAGAATTAATGACTTATTATTTAATCCAACTTCTTTTTATTATTTCAAATTTCATTTTTGTTGATTACCTGAGGGTATGTTTCCTTCAAGTTTTTTTTTTCAAGTATCCAGGCCATTAGACAAAATAAACACTTAAAAAAAAGTCTTCTCAAATACTAGTATCTACTAAAAATAACACTTGGATTAATATATCTATCTTCTATATAAGTAAAGCACAGCGTACATGTGTTCGTCCATCTTTCGATCTTAGTGAATCATAAACAACCTGAAGTAACAGGTAGTTACATGCAATTAAAAGTGAAACAAATAACTTCTTCAAAGTTAAATTTAAATATTGAACAAAGTCAAGGGTTTAAAAAATAATTCTTTATTAAAGGTTTAATTTCAATAAGGCACTGTTCATCTCTTTTGTCATTGACTACCAACAGTTGAAACAGGTTAAGAGGAAGATGTCAAGGCTTCCAGGTGTGCTTTCCAAGCTTCATTTATGAGGAAATTCACAAAACCATTACTGAAGAGAATAAATACAGGTGTAACCAAAATTTCAGTAAAAATGAATCGTTATCCTATTTCCAAGCAGCATTCCCTTGGGACAAGGCATTCCTGTCTCATATTGGCTATCAATGATCAACAAGTCTGAACGTGAAATAGAATGACATTTTCGTTCTTCACAAATTAATCAAGTTATGACTGTTGTGAGCTATCTCTTTTAAATAGTGCCATGATTCTCTTTATTTATGTTAAGTATCTTTTTGCTTTTTTAGAATAATTAAAAGTTGGTTTGCAATGTTACCAGAGGTACACAATTATCCAGGGATGTAATTGTCCTGAATGCAAATGTTGGGTATGCATCTGTCTGTCTACCACTTTTTTTGAGACCCAAAGGAAACCAAAAGCCAATATAGGCTCTCTCTGTTTTTGCATGTTGAATTTCTCTCTTGTTTAATTACAGAAAGAACAATGTCTCTCTGCGGTTCTTCAGAAGTCCTCATTGTTGGGGGTGTTGGCTGTAAGTATTTAATTTTTTTTTTTTTGCTTGTTCCAAAGTAAGATTTTACTTCCCATTGTCATGTTCCCCAAATTTTCTAGTTAGGCATCGGTATGTGCCTGACGCTGCTGTTTTATCAAGAGTGCTTGGGGCCATCATACTTTTCGTGGGGCTGATGCATTGATTTTTCTAGATAAATTAGAGCAATAAAAACAGACATGTTAAAATACATTTTAATATGAAAAGAAGCATTAACAAAATTATATATATATATATATATATATATATATATATACACACAAATGAATGCAAACAAAAAATAAAATTGTAACGTTCAAAACATTAAATTTAAAAGTGCTCAATCTAAAAATGTATAAATTAATAATTATTATGTGAAAAACTACTACAAAATTGTACATTTTGTTTTGACATTGAAAGAACACCATCTCATCAGGTAATTAGCAAATGATGGTAATAAATTTTTTTGATTAAAGCCAATGGAAATGGCTAATAAGAGAGAATTTTTTTTTAAACTGGGCAAAAATAGATTGCAAACAGACATTGACGTAGGTTACAATGTTGTGGCTCAAATATTCACATCTTTGTATTGTTTTTGTAAATATCCTTTATTTTATGAAAAATATTTCTGTTTGTGTATGGATTTCATCATTTAAAAAAAAAATAATATGCTAAAAGATTTGAGCCACAACATTGTAATCTTTGTCAATATCTGTCTGCAATCTATTTCCACCCAATTTAAAAAAAAAATTCTCTCTTTTAGCCATTTTCATTGGCTCTTCCCTCTCTACATTTTCTCCATTTCTCATCTTGTTCTCTTTTTTTTAATATCTTTTTACCTCATATGGAAAAAAAAACTTCCAAAAATAAAAGGAAGTGCTGTTTTCATGTAACCAAAAATTTTTTAAAAATAAAATTATCATGATTGCTCAAAATGTACAAATTTGTAATAGTTTGTACTTTTTCACAAGTTCTAACATAAATTAATAAAAATACATAGGAGGAGGGTGTACATAAATTTCTGAGTGTTACCTTTGACCTGACCAAACCATACACTAAGGACTCACACAACCACACATACATCAACAGGGAATCAAATAACCCTTAAAGAATCACCAACAACCTACACAAATCTATTCAATTTAGTTTAAGTACCAACTCTTGCAGTAAAGAAATGTTGGACAATTCTAAAATCAAATACATTAACACTTTAGAAAAAAAGTAAACTCAACACTAGTTTAGAATACTTTATTAAAAACAAGGTAAGTAGAAATCATGTAAATGTAACATTTGGTTTCACCCACCCTTCAGTTGTAACGTCCAAACTAACATTGGTAAACTATTCCTTAACTTAATTTACAAACATTTCTACCATTCACCCACACTAAAAAAAAATCTTCAAAAATAATGTCAAAGTCAGTTATATTTGCGTTAAAAACAAAAATATATTTCACAACATAATGCTATGATAGCAAAAATATTTGGCCTACATAAATAACATCCGTTACCCAACTAATAGCAAAAATGATGCTTCTAAAAATAATTGCAACTGCCGAAAAAATAAAACCTGCCCATTGAATGGCGAATGTATGTTTAAAAATATTGTTTATAGAGTTTGAATCCGTTTGAATGATGATAATGTTAAATTTTACTTTGGAGGTACTTCTAACAGATGGAAGATAAGATTTAGCAACCACATGTCTTTAAACAACAATAAATACAGCAAAAATACTGCTTTATTCATACATTATTGGAAATTAAAATCAACAACCACCCAATTATTACCTGGAATATCATAGCTAAATCCAAACATTGCAATGGAAAAGGCGATAAATGTAATCTATGCCTTTTAGTCAAACTTGTCATCTTAAACCATATCAATAATTCTAATTTACTTAATAAAAGAAGTGATTTAATGACCACATGCTGTCATAGAAAAAAAATACTTAAATTCTTAGACCCAGATTGATATAGATTTCTCTATACATTTGCCTATTTCTTTCTCCTGCAATATTATATATGAATTAAACACCTTTTATTTTTGCTCCTTACATTGTTTAATTTTAGTTTTAAATTTTTACTTAATTTATTTTATTATTATTTAAAAATTTTAATTTTACTTACATTTTTTAAGACTTGTGATTTACGCCCCTTTGATTTCTTCTCCCTGCATTTTATTATTTTTTAATATATATGTAACTGTAGAATATTTAAATTTTTAATCTTGTTATTAAAAATAATAAAAAAAAAAACAGTAACTTTATAAAATTCCCATGAATACTGAGTGAATTTAAATTCAAATTTATTAAACTGTCAGTTTGAAATAAGCACTTGATGATTGCATAGCACATGAAACTGAGTCATGCCATAGACGTAAGATAATGTATATTTGTTTTATACACACACACAAGTTATTGTAAAATGTTGGTTCCAGTCTTTCTAGGAAAGACTGCAAAACCTTTTCCCCTCCCCAATTTAAGGGCAGAAGCACACAAATATGCCTGGATTTCTTCTTGACCAATAAAATAGGCCAGTTATCAGTTTCATTTTTGGTTTAAAGTTAAAACGCTAGATTCACTTGTCTGAACTTGCCTTTGTGTGTCAGCACAAATTTTTAGTGAACGTTTTTGCCATACTACTGTTGCTTTAATACTGTTAATTTATTTTGCCTATATTGTTTGATTGCTTTGTATTACTTTTTGCTGTTCTTTTCTTGTTATTGCTCATTGCAAACTTTGTCAATTCTGTTGGGCAGTTACATTTAACAAGGTTATTCTAGTCCCTGTACAGATTTACACTCTAGAAATTTCATCACTCTTTTGCCTTATGCTATTCTAGTCCATGTAGTTTTACAACTCTACATAAAATGGTAACACCAGATAATAATAATCATTAAAAGCAGCTAAAATCCTCTCTCAGAGCAAAAATTGGGAACAAAATAAATGTGTACAGTGTTTAAAAACATTATTAGTGAAAGTAATATTGTGTCTCTGACAGAAATTGAAACTACAGTATAACCTGGACATAAGAGAGATTTTCTGTGGTAATGAACATATAATAGACCAAACCCGGATATAAGAGCACTTTTATCCGGTCCCGACAACTCTTATATCAGGGTTACACTGTACCTCCTTTTTTTCCATTGGGGAAGTCACTTTTTTAGTTGTTGTGTGCCTCTACCAGTTTGATCATGGACCCAGTCTGACAGGGCAAGTTTTGAATAAGATTTAACAAGACTTGTTCTGTTTACATTTTGGGTATGAAACTGAAGCTAGCAGATATAGATTCACAGAAGTTCCAACTTTGTTTTTACTGTGGACAGGACTTGTTTTGGCCTTTTTAAATTCTCATGTAGATTCAACCTCTATCAATTTCTGTGTAGACTTGACCTATGTCAGCCTTTTCAAATCTGGCATCAACTAGATGTACATCGACATTGATGAAGCCATGTCTTACCTTTTGAATCTCGCTTAAAACAGACATATGCTTATCTATTAATTCTTTGTGGGGGTTATCTCATTATTCTCAAAGTGGAACGCTTCTGGTTTCTTTGCTTTTCTGTTGACTACAATCTTCAAAAGTTTTAATGCTATATCAGTCATTATCTTCTGTCTCCTTGAATCCTGTTCTTATGTGCTCTCTCCTTAATTATGTTTTTTCACTTTCAGTAACCCCTCTGCATTTTAATGGCTTTATCACTTTGCTTAGGCTGAAATAATTAAAAAATAGAAAATAGAAAATATGACATTACATTAAATTGACACAATAAACCTATTGTGTATAGGAAGTGTGTAATTATTTTGTCACATTTGTTAATTTTGTCAATTTCGTTCTCTTTATTTAGGCAATTTACGCCTGCAAAAGATGATGGAGATAATGGCGAAGGAGAGAGGTGCCAAGCTGTTTGCCACTGATGAAAGGTAGCTTGTCTTCAAAACCTACCATTAACTTAAATTTGATTTAAAATTTATTCATTATTATGCTAAGGTGTCTCTTGTTTCCAGACAGCAATTACACTAATGTTTGTATATGTCATGTATATGCTGTTTGAATCTTTTGAGATGAACCTTTGTGTCTCTCTGTCTTATTGTTTTTTTTGTTTTTATTCAGATCACTTTCATTGAAACACTTTCTAGGTTTCCTAAGCAATCCTCCAGGCACTTGAAACTTTATTTTTTGTTAGACTCTGCATTGGAAACATCCTCAGTTTAATTTTTATACCTTAGGAATCCCTTCAACCTTTTGCTATTCTTGCCCTGTACAGTCTTACAGCTTAGGAATTTCATTAATCTTTTTTTGTTATTCCAAACCTGTACTGTTCAATGATAAATATAAATATAGAATAATTACATGTCTTTTTCAGGTTTTGTATTGATAATGGTGCTATGATTGCTTATGCTGGTCTTCTCATGTACAAAATGGGTTACACAACTCCGTTGAAAGACACTGGATGTACGCAGAGGTTAGTGCCATTCATTCCTTATATTCTACCATAGTCAGAACACCATGGAAAGAGCACAAAAATTTCAGTGCATTAAAATTATTTGTGGCAATATAGAAGCATATAAAGATGAGAGAGGATTAGCAGAAAATACAGGGTGTTCAATAATTAGCATTAAAACAATTTGTAAATATTTTACAAAAACTAAATGTCTATACACTATCTATTCAATATGCCCCCCCCCTTTTCTGCATCAATAACTTGCTGAACATATTTGGTGAATGACTCACATGAAGCATGGATAACATTTTATCCCATTCCTTCAAGAGTACCAAACTGAGATGGGGTGTAACAGAAATCTTATTTTCTAAGATATCCTATAGCCAAGAAAATTAGTGTCTGAAGATGATGGCGACATTTCTTCCTTAAAGCTGAGGTGAAGAACATGGGTTGCTAGCCACTTTTTATTTGTTTTAGTCCCATAAGAAAGTGCTAAATCTTGTTTGATAAATTTTAATTTGTTACTCTAAGAAAACAATTCTAAAAATTCAATTTTCCTTAAGATATCTTATATATAAAAGCAATTAAAAGTTTTTTTAATGAAATAATGTCATCATGTTATTGCATTTTTTTTATTTTAAAATTAAGATCGGATGTTTGGTAAATAGTGTTTTTGTTTGACAAAAACAAATTGATTTAAATTCTCCAAAAAGTATTGCTTTTAACTGATATACATACAAAGAACCTGAAATTTTAAGTCTACCTGTTTGTTTTATATTAAAGCCTTTCGTATTATTGATATCAAATCAGTCGTCTGAAAGTAGAATGTGTTTTTATTTTATACATATGGTTGTCAAAAATTTTGTCAATTTTTTTTTTTAGTTCATGTTCCCACATGTTAGAACACATCAAATTTATTGACAGATAGAATATACTTACATTTTTGATTAGAGCACACTTAAAACTATCCCTTGAGAAAGAAAGTTTAAAATTACTTGATTTGTGTCAATTTTACATCCTTAGAAACTTGAAGCTTTTATGTATCATAAAATATAAAAATGTTTTGCAAGCAAAAACAAAGATATGTGCTGTGTATGGTGAAGGTGCTTTAGCTGTCAGAACTGTATGAAAGTTGTTCGCTAATTTTAGAGTTGGTGATTGAAGAAGAATACTCAGGCAGACACCCCCACTGCAGGTGACAATCAAATCAAGACATTGATTGAGAATAATCTACATTAAATAATGCCGGGATTAACAGAAACACTAAATTTATCAAAATTCATGGATAGTTAGCAAAGCTTGAGTACTGAAATCACTATGATGTTTGGATACCACATGATTTGAGTTAAAAGTATCTTTTTGATTGCATTTCTATCTGTGAACTGCTGTATAGCTGCAATGAAAATGCACTCTTTTTGAAGCAAATTAAGAGAGGCGATAAGAAATGGATCATTTACAACAATGTTCAAAAAAGATCCTGGTGGAAGTGACTTGAGCCAACTTTAGCTATGCCAAAAGCAGGTTTTCATCCTAAAAAAATCATGCTGTGTATCTGAAGGAAATGTGCTTTTGCCAAATAAGTAAATAGTTTCTGAAAAGTACTGCTCACAACTGAATAAATTAAAGGTAGCAATTTAAGAAAAATAACCTTTCCTGTTTGCCAATTATGGGTATTTTCTATCAAGTTAATGCTAGACTTCATCTCTTTGACAACCCAGCAAAAAATATTCACAAGATATTGCTTCTTCAGGTCCTTGCAAAATAATCTCAATGGTAAAAATTTGAATTCTTTGGCTGACATAAAAACAAAGAAAACAACACCTCAATGAATTCTTTGCAGAGAAAGCAAAATTCTGGGAAGATGAAGTCTTTAAGTTGAAGGGAAAAAAATGGGTCATATTTAGTTGAATAAATATTTAATGCCATAATTTTGTTTTGTTTTGTTTTGTTTTAATTTCCCTTAAAAATTAGGATGAACTTTCTGGACAATCATTTTGTGTGAGATATATATATAATGTGTGTGTGTGTGGAGAAACTTATCACTTAACTGAATAGTGACATTTCAGTCATGCCAACTGCAAAGTTTTGTGAAGGGGATTGTTGTAATGTCTTCATTCTTCAGAATCATTTGGTTTTCTCTGCTGTTACTTCTCAATCTTTTCATATTTATGAAGTTTGGTGAAATTTGATTTTTTTTTTTTTTGCTTAATGAATGATGTATTATGTTTTAATTTTTTGCTGTTTCTTAGCTAATTGCCTTATAGTGTGTTGGCCTCTTTTAAGTGTGCTTATGTATATGCTTGCTTCATTGCTTTGTTTTGAGCTGATCACTTTTTACCATGTCAGTGTATATGTTAGTTTAATTTTTTTTTTTTTTTTAGGTCATTGAGTGTTTATGTATTGTTTTTTATTTTTTTGTTGATATTTGTGTGCATGTATATATATTTTTTTTCTATTTGTTGTGTTATCTGGTGGTTGTTTTTTTTTCTCTCATTTTCTTTCCTTGTCATGATTGAGTGTTTATACATGTGTATTTGTATGTATATGCGATAGTTTTGTGTAGTGTTTATTTGTTTTTGCTTGTATTGGTACTTAAATAGCAAAGTTAAGTATTTATTTGAATGCTTACATTTTCCCATTATCTCATTTTTCTTGCTAATTACAGCAATACCCTCACAAAACTTTGAAATTGACTGAAAAACACTTTTACAATTTAACATGCACATATATATATTGCTCTACTTCTTCAGGATAGTATTGAGCACTTTTTGTTTCTTAGTGCCATTAAGGACAGTCTTTTACTGCCCTCATCTATAGTTTGGTTGTTATATATATATATATATATATATATATAACAAAACAAAAATTGATATTTAAATCTGTTGGATAGCCGTTTCTACGAGGAATTCCTTGATTCTTCAGCAACAGCTGAAACCAAAACTTTATTAAAATGTGTTAAAAGATTTTTTTTTTTTACTGGTAGAAGCCCCTCCCCACAAAAAAAAATCATCCATAGACAGGAAAATAAAATGGGGTGGGATTAACAATTTTTGAATGTAAGGAAGTAAAAAGGGGAAAGCATACAGATACCTCTGTCTCATATAAGAGAAGATTTATCCCTCCCCCATTAGCCATGTCAGAGAGATAAAAGAAAAGGATGAAGGAGCTATAAAAAAAATTTCTTTTAGAAACAAAGAAAAATTTCTAACTACATCAATGTTGGAAAAAAAAAAAAAAAAAAAAAAAAAACACGATTGAAAAATTTACCAAAGATATTTTAATTTAAATAAATAATGACTGGGAGCAATGTTATAGAAAAATCTGGACATACAAATTTAAGAATAAATCATAAATTTTAAGGTAGATCTCAAAAAAGGTACCAATTTCTATTAATACAAGTACATATACATACATATAATTTACTTAAATATCTAAAGGAACCGAATTATATATATTCTTTATAAATTATA
Organism: Ascarosepion bandense; assembly: GCA_037127315.1. Lineage (NCBI taxonomy): Eukaryota > Metazoa > Mollusca > Cephalopoda > Sepiida > Sepiidae > Ascarosepion > Ascarosepion bandense. The sequence continues at coordinate 4,367,996 of JBBBDQ010000330.1, forward strand.
TAAGGCTCTGCTAAAAATTAACTAAAATTAATCTTTTTGTTTAAATTAAAAGGTAATATGGATTTAGCATTAAAATAAAATAAATTTTAAGTTGGGTTCAACAAAGTTCTACACACACACACAGATATATATATATATATGCACACACCTGTTACAATTATAACAAGATGCAGGGAAGTTATTGTAGTTTAAAAAAAAAAAAAAAAAACCTACCTCATGGACGTCTGCGTGCAAAAGAATCTTGTTGGGAAGCCATATTGCTTTTATGAAGACGAAGTGCTGCAAATTCATGGCTACCACAAGAGTTGAAGAAATATAAATATAACTGATAAGAACTAGGGGAGGTTATGTTTTTTCTCGTGTGTTAGATTACCTATCCACGCTCTTTTTGGATGAACTCATTCTGCAATTGTGTTTCAAATTACTAATATACACTGATTTGGAAAGGACTATTTTGCATTCTCAAGTTACACAACTACAAGCTATTTCGGCAGCTATATTTGTTATAAGCACTGATGATATGCAGGTGAATTGAAAAATAACTGTTGATATAGTAAAACCTTTCAGTGGCAAAAGCGATTTGATGGCCTGGTTGGCGAAAGTAAAATTGGTGGCAAGAATACAAAAAAAAAAAAAAAAAATCAACTACCTCGCAAGTTTTATGTCCCTGTTTTTAGAGGGAGACGCTCTGGCCCTATATCTCCAGTTGACTGAAGAGGATTAACGAGATGTAAGGAAAATAGAGGCTATTTACGGATGGAATGTTTACTGTGTATGGAAAGTTAGTGAAGATGCAGTAGACCAACGAAGCCGTAGATGTATATACAACAAAATTACAACAACCAGAGGAATTAGCAGGATTTGGAGGAAGCGTCAATGAGTTACTGGAAAATATTTCGGTGCCACTACAGCAGTTGCAAAATGTGGAAAAACTGGAACTCAGTGAAATAATTTCAACTGTCAGGGTGCTTACAGCCACACGTAGACCTGAAATGGTAGCAGTCGCAAAACAAGAACTGAAACAACATGATGGAAGGCCACAACCAAGACCATTTAGTGGCAAATGTTACAGATGCAAGGGTCCTCATTTGTTGAGAGAGTGTAGGGAACAAATCAAGGTAACTTGCTACAGATGCGGTGAGCCGGCGCATTATGTAAACCACTGCCCACAGGGGGAAACTGGTGTGCCGGCAGTTACCCCCTTCAAATCGGTAATGGCGCAAACCAGCACACTACCAACAAAAGAAATGCTAATAGAAGGCAGGTGAGCAAGGGCCCTGATTGATACTGAATGCACCACAACATTAATCTGATCAAATTTTTCGGTTGATTGTAGGAATATGAGTATTGTACAAGCAGTGGATGGACGAGAGGTTGTGTGTAGGGGAATCATCACAGTGAAATTGCGGTACCATTGGCAGACCTTGTAAAACATCTTAACAACTTTGGCTAAACAGCAAAGCCACCAGAATCATTAGGAGGAGCAGCATTGGGTCTTAAGCTTCATATGGATAAGGCAAGAAATTTGGTATTTGGGAGAGGGCTGCCTGAGGTGCATGAAGAAATGAGCAAGCGTAAACTGTTCTCTGTCTGCAGAAAAAGGTTGGGCTATTACCCAATAGCCGGATGGCATAGACTCACCTGCAGTTATTTTAAGAGAAGAGCAGATGACATTGATTGGGAAGACATAGTGGATAGTGAAATGACCGGTGTGGTACGCGAAGTTGTGGAAGAAAACCACTCATCTATATCTGTGCACATATATACACACATTACAGTTGATGTAATTTTGTTGGGCATTCATCACATTTGAATTTCTTTTACTCTTTTCAGATTCCGGACAGATGAAGTCTTAGTCAATTGGCGGGATTAAATCTGAATTTCGTATTTGCTCAAGCTCAGAAAAAAAAATTGGAATTAAAATTTTATTTTTTAAAATGAATAAATTTTCACTGCTATATTTTTTTTATAATTATTGTTAAAATTTTTATTTTTGCCATATTAGCGTAACAATCTTTGGATGATTATTCTTTTTTTTAAAGAAGAATAATCCAACCAAGACATCCACATACCAATATGAAATTTATTTCCCCTGCCTTGATTTAGGCTATGTGTATTGTAGAACAAAGTATTTCATTATAGAAAAAAAATTCAACCACACCTTTTTTTTCCCCCCCCCCAAACTCAAGTGTAAGTAAGGAAGCAATGTTTCATATTTGGACCAGAACGTAAACACTGAATTTGATGTTGAAATGATTTTGCAACACTCTTAAGCATGTTGAAATCCTCAGTATTTATTATTGTTGAATCTATTGATAACATTTTTGTCAAGATTTACAAACATTCAATTTCACAAACCAGTCAATGAGATTTGATTAAGCTGATTTGTTTGGAAAATACTTTGACAAAACCCCTACTTCAGTTTTTACACACCCTAGCAAAACTAAATACTCCTAGATAGAAAGAGAAGATTCAAATTCATAGTTTTCCCCATGATCATTTGAGCAAAAGTAAATGCACCACACTAGCCTTGAATTTGAACTCAGCTTGTCAATTTCACTTTCTGTATTGTGCACTTCCCCAAAATTTGGTTTCAAATGGTTAATGTATGACTGTTTTAGATGGTATGATTGACGGACCAATGGAAGTCACAGAATTTTATATATAGATAAATCTTGATAAGCAAATTGAATATTGATTCACTGTCTTTCTATTAATGTTAAATACTATTTTAAAAATGAATTAGTTTGTACAATATAAACTATACTATATGGTAATAGTAATATTAACCGCTTCCTTATGTGGAAATATTTGGCAATCATTGACTTAGTAGTGAGTGCTACTGTTGGTTGAAATTTATAGAATCTCTGTTAAGCATTTTTTTCTTGGAAAATTGTTTTAAGTTCACTGTTATTTCTTTTTTTCAGTGTGGTCAATTTTGTTTTTAGACCAGGGCATTTACTGTTTACAGAAATGTTTTTTTTGTTTTTTTTAAAAAAAAAAAAAATATGAAGTATTTATCAGTTGAAACATTTTAAAATTTTAAGTAAATTTTTTTATTTCTAATTTTTAAATTGTTTAGTGGCTTCAAGAGGGAAGAGATGAATTATTTTATAGCAAATACAAGTGTCAGCTACAATTGCCCTGGTAGTGGAAATTTTTCAATTTATAAAATACTTAAAATCAATGTTCTGTCCGAAATATTTTTATATATAAGTTTAATAAATCTAAAAAAAATTACTTTGAGAAATAAAAGATGAACCATACCAAATAAGCACAATGCCAGTGAGAAAACTAAAATAATTTAATCATGTTGACACTTGTATTTGGTACAAGAGAATATTAATTTAGCATTAGGGCTGGTCAATTTTGGAATCATGGTATTGCATTCAATTTGAAAGTTGTGATTTCACATGATAAATTATGACAAAATCTTTTTTCTAAATTACCGTTTTTTGAGGAAAAAAGTTTAAAGGTTGAGTTTACATTCAAAATCATAGCATTGAAATTTCATTTCAATAATCAGTGAAAGCCTTATAAAATTTATAATTTGATGAAGCTTTACAAATTTTATATGGACATGGCACAAACATTATTACTAAATCATTTTTCCATTAAATAAGACCTTCATTTATTTCAAAAGGGAAATTATATTAAACAATTTAGCTATATTATGATGATGTAATGTTATACAGTGCAGTAGTTTTAGTGTAATTTTCAATAAACAATGCAAATTTAAAACATTTTGTCATATAATTTGTGCCCAACGGTATTATGGTATTATATACACTTTTACCTATTTATTTTTATTATGAGATATCAAATCTTATTCATTTAGTAGCCTTTTATTGTAATTTTTACAATTATTTTTTTTTTTTATATAGTTTTTACTTAACAGTTACTGTAAAAAAAAAAAAATGCATGTTTTGCTTGTGGTAATTCATAACAATTAAAACTCTGGTTTAAATATATTTTGTATTGAATGTATCTAATGCAAAAATATCAACTTTATTTGAATTTATTCTTGAAATAGTAAAATTCTGAAGTCAATTTGTAAGCAAAAACTTGTAGAAATTAGATGTTTCTGTTCTGTTTAAAACTAAATGCTCAAAAATTAGTAAAAGCTATGAATCTAATTTTTGGCATCAGTACCTATCCCATCAAACCCCAACTCTCCCACTCAGTGGGATGTTTATTTAAAAAAGGGGGGGGGGTGAAAAACATCAACCATAGCATTGTTTTTTTTTCTCTTTTTATAAATACCATGTCTCTTCAGGATGTATTTGATCATGGCTCCCCATAGTTTCGTTTGCCATACTAGTTAACATATCACAATGGTTTTCTATTGTCTTCTTTTGAACTTGGAATTCAGTTTTCCTTCCCTTGGACTGGCCGCTGCCAAAGGTTGGAGAGCCCATGTAAATATGTGACCCTTATTCAAGCTTTCCACTAACCAGCCAATGATTACTCCATATTGTATTTCCATTCTTATTCACACTGATATGCACATAAACTGGTAAAGGGCCGGCCATATGTTCACAAAGTTATGGGTATGAAGAATAAATGCCACATCAAGAAGTTTCCCATATAAAATAGTTATTCTTATTCAGGGTTTCACTTGTTCATCTGGATGCATAGGTAAGTAACACTTGGGACAACTTCTGTGATGTTAGTCTAATAGCTTTGCGCTTCTGTCTTACCTCCTTTTAAATTACATTGTATAATTGTCATCAGAACCATGCAAGGGGCAATTCTGTTCTTCACCAAGAAGAGACCAGAACTAACTCCTTTGCTCCCACATTTGAGGAGATTTTTTTATAGCTTTGCATATGCACCGATTCCTTACATTTACGTAGTTTCCAGTGGCATTCTCTATTATTTCAGCTTCATTCCATATAGGTCGGTGATCCCCTTTCTTTCTCCATGTGTAGTCAGCCACACCTGATTTTATTACCTCCCCTCGTGTTACGGCCTTGGGATGTGCGATGAGGTGCAGTGTATATTGGCTCAGAACGAGAAATCGGGGAGCCGAGTTCGAATTCCAGTTGAATTCCTTGCATTCACTTATGTGCAAATACCCTTGGGAAAGGTATTAATCCGTCTCTTCCTTCCAGTTATGGATTAAATAACAGGACAGATTAGGTTCTATAGCCTTAGCTGGCAACCAGTCTACCGCAGAAAGCAATGTCAACCTACTGCGGGATAATCTTCTGCCCAGTCAGTCATGTCTCTTTCAAGACATGATCGCCCAAGCGTGTTTCACGTATGGCACTTAACTGAGTGATGTTCTTGTAGCCTACTTTAAGGGGGCAGCCTGTTTCTTATTTACATTTCTTTCCACAGCTATATGGAATGGCATACACACAAGAGGGTCTTACATGGGAGAGGTACCTGCGAAGCGTAGAACCACTTCTGAAGTTTGTCCTGAGGTTATACGGACCACATATTCTTTGTATATCATATGGGAACCAGTAATATGAAGTGCTAGAGAAAATCAAAAGATTGCAATATAAACTCTGGTTAAAAAAAAAAAAAAAAAAAAATATGAAAGAAATGATAACCGAGACATTAGGTTTATAAGTCCCAGAAATTTACTTGCTATTGTCCACAAGTATACATGGCCCAGTGGATACATTGGTTAGTTCCAGTGACTTGTCCCAAAGAGTTGTGAGTTCAATACCAGGCCACTACAACAGTGGGAAACAAGTTAAAGGAAGTGGCTTCACCCAAGGAATGAGAGTGACATACCACAGTGATTGTGATAACGGGTTCGATTCAAAATTCCTGAAGAAGGTTGAAACATTGTAAACATGGGAACAAAGATGACAATAGTCTGAATAATGTAAATAGAGCAATTTTGGTTTCTAAAGCCCCTCCTCCACTCCCTTTTAATCAAATCAGATGTCACTTAATGAAACAATATGCTAGCTATTAAAAACAAAAAAACCCATGGGATCAATATAAAGTCTCACCTTCCTCTTCTATATGTGTTACAACAAATCTGCCCTCTAATTGGAGGAAGAAGAGCTTGATTCATGCCATTTCCAAGGGTATTTGTATAAAAGTGACTGCAACAGACTAGTTGCCAACGTTGAACTCGGCTTGCTGACTTCAATTTCTTCACATGCACGTTCAATTGTGTGGGTTATATCATGATTGACAGTATGGAAACTGGAATTGACAAACTGAGTTTCAAATGCTACTACTTTCCCCATGATCACTTGCAAAAGTGATCATGGGGAAAGCTATGAATTTGAATCTTCTCTTTCCATCCATGAGTTAAATAGTAGGGTAGACTTTAACTCTGCGGAGCAACTTGAGAAAGAAAATTTTGAATGCCAATCTGTGGATATAGCAAGGTAAATCAATTGATGCTCTTTACCAAGAAGTCATGGCAATTCACAGATAAAGAAAAGGAAACTTGGAGAGTCATGATCACTTACTTTGTGAAGAGACATGGTATTAAAAGTGGTTTTTGAGAAGCAGCAATAATTTGTTAATACTTTTTTATTTTATTTAAAACTAAGGACAAGAAATGATCTTTTGATGTTATTTTTCATTTGAAACATTGGTGTATATAAAAATTATAGGTAAAAATATAACAAAGTGGCCTCTTTCTACTCCATCACTTCCTATGGCAATTTTATCACACCTCTCTTCATCACCTTCCACTGTAATCTCATCACACTTCCCACCTCATTACAATGTCCCTCATCACCTCCAACCACAACTTCATCACATCTCCCTTACTATTATTTGTTCCGTGTGTGTGAATAGGGTAAAGGAAGAACAGGTAGGAAAAAAGTGTCTTTAATCTAACATGTTTCACTTAAAAAAAAAAATCTTTAAAGAAGCTTGTTAAAGACAAATGATTTAAGAATTAAAAAAAATTATTTTAAATCCACAGACAATATACTGATTGAAGCTTGATTTCATTGGTCAGATACATGTCACGTGTAACAAAGCAATAGATGAATATTTTAAATGTAGAGAAAATACTCATGTCTGTTTATGTGTGTGTGCGCCACATATAATAAAAAACAATACATGTTTATTCTGAATGTAAGTGTATGTATGCAAAAATAATGTATGTGTCAAGTGTATTTAAATGATAGACAAATTAAGCGTGTTTATATGTTGGTAACATTAATGTGTGTGCGTGAATGACAAAACAAAATACATTTCTGTTCAAAATGGCATTGAAATAATGCATACAAGTATCAAGCAAATGGACGATTTGATTTTTTTAAAATAAAACGAGAGAATCATGTATGAATGTGTTTGTATATCAGTTTGTAAATGATAAAATGAAATACATTTCTGTTTAAAATTATAGCAAAATAATGTATACAAGTTTTTTTATAGATAAAGTTTTAAAAATAAGTTGATTAGAATCTTTCAATGTAATAAGTATTATAATACTAAATATCTATGTATTAAAATAGCAATATTATATCATTACAATACTACAATTAAGCAATATATAATGATAATGATATATAATAAATGGGAGAAAAGTATAAAATATATAATAATAACAACAATAATAAATTAATTTTATAAGCATGTTATTTAGTGTAATGCTTATAAAATTTACAAAATTTCATAATACTACATTCCAACACCTTTTCACATGAACTCACAAATAAATTAGCTATCCCAAACATGAGAACTGTTATCACCACCTCCAAGACTATTAGTGATATTATCAGAATAAAAAAAGAACCTAAACAGTTTAAATGCCAGGATTTATATAATACAATGTCTACAATGAAATAACATATATATAGGACAAACATCACGAAATCTAAAACAAAAGTAAGTTATGTTTGGACATATGTTCCAACTTTCTTGTATTACATTGAAACAATGAAGGACACAATTTTGATTTCTCTAATGCTAGTTTAATTAAAAAAATGACAACATTTTAAAGAGGAAGTGTTTGCATTACTACCAACTATAAACACACGATTAAAACATTACTTCTACATCTTTCTGCAAATCAAAAATTCATGAATCCAAAGTGTTGACTAATAGACATGATTAAATAATTTAAAGATACTTCCATATATTCATAACATTGTGATATTGTTTTCTCGATATACACTACATTCTATTATAATTGTTTCTTCCTATTATTATTATTATTAAATATTATTATGCTTTTCTCCCATTTATTATGTATTATTATATGCTACCAAGGAAATCAATCAGCATACTGTCTTTGTGAATTTAAAATTGTTTCAAATCATTCATTGTCAAAATATTTTAGAAGAAACTTGTTAAAGTGAAACATGTTAGATTAAAGAAACTTTTTTCTACCTTCTCTTTACTTATTCTATTCATCTTGTCTGATGATGATTCATATATTTCTCTCGATTAATACAAATATAAAGTTTGCCACTTAGCTGACTGATGTTATATTCAGTATTCTGACTCCAGAGTTTTGTAGACAAACCTTTTTGTAATCATTCAGTCCACTCATGAGGAAATTACAGAGTATAAACATGTTTCATTGACTGTGACAGACCAGGAAAATGTTAAGAGTTTTTATGTGAAGCTTTTCTTTTATGAGAAAGGATTATTGAAACTATCTATAGTGTTTGTTGTAAGCACTTTTGGCGAGCTCATTCATTTAGCTGTGCTTGAGGAGAGAAGTAGGAATTCTGTGTTAATGTCTCTTAAACACTACCAGCATGTTTTGCCTAGTTTCAAAGAAGGTAAGATTCAGGCTTGGCTTAAACTGTTTTATATAAAGTGTTTTATCTTTAATGTCTTTTATAATAAGATGTTCTTAGAATGATAGTGTTATCTACAAGGATTTTTCTTAAATATTCTTTGTCACATTCAATGAAACATGTGGCATCCGTCAGTTTTAAGAGACATGGATCTGTGCCCAAAGAGTTATGCGCTCTTCAGGGTGCAGTCCTGGACAGCTTTTTTTATGATAGATCAGCCCATGAAGCACATCTGCTTTCTTCATGCCATGCCACTGATATAAAGGGAAACGCAGAGGCCAATACAGCTTGGCACTGGCATTGTCACAGAAGTTACTAGAACGAAATTGATCATGATATCAAACTGTCTTGGGGACTCCTGCTCCAGATTTGAATTCAGAGTTGTCCTTCTAGTCTGGTTGTCAACCATGGCTACAGATTCAAAATTGCTCTACTATTTACTCATATTTGAAGGTTTTGAAAATTCAGTGTCTTTCCTTCTCTTAGACCAGTTGCCACCTAAGGGTATAGAACCTAGTCTGTTCTGCTATTTACTCGTAACTTGGGAGAAGAGATCACGTGTATTAGCCCGTAAGTGCATGAAATTTGAACTTGGCTCTCCAATTCCTCAAGCACAAGCCATTCCTTGCTCCAGTTAACAAAAGATTGTAGGTAATTTTTTAAAAAATCAACTAATTTGACCTTAAACCGATCAGACTTACTATCAGAAGTAAATAGTTGTGTCATCAGCATAAATAATGAGTTGAGAACTGATAATATCAGGAAGGTCATTTATCAAAATTACGAACAGCTTAGGTTCAAGGATAGAACCCTGGGGAACACCTGTGACACTAATGGAAAGGTTCTAGTAAATTAAGAAAAAAAATTAGAAGACAGAAAAACACTAATTTTCGGTAAACAAGATATAATGATGACCAGACAAAGAGAAATAGGAAAAGAATAGTAATTAATTTTTTTCATCTGCCGGAAAGGTAAAAAACAAAAAGACCACCTGGTTTTGGTCAGGTCTGAGAGTAAATGATAGTATATTCTAAGGACCTCTCGGAAAGAAATAGACAGTATTTTTCGACAATTGAGTGACGGAAACGAATTTGCGACCACTGGCCGCGAATTCGGTCGATTGATAAGAACTTTTAATAATAGACTGTCTTCCAAAAGAAAATAGGAAAGAATAGTAATTAAATTATTTATCTGCCGAAACGCGATAAAACGTTACAAATCAAGGGATTGTTTCCTTTTCTGTCACTTGTTGGCCAAAGGGTTGAAATGATAAATCTCAGGTGCGAAAACGACCACACATAAAAGAAAGAATTTGGCCATATGGCCCACTGGGAAACAGGTTTGATCAGATGACCAAAGAAGAGAAGGCCCAGGTGGAATTTCAGGAAAGGCGGAGGACGTTTCACGCCCCTCGGGCATTAATGGTGAGAAGCACTCATATAAATAGGAGGTAGACAGGTTTGATCAGATGACCGAAAGAAGGAGAAGGCCCAAGTAGAATTCCAAGGAAGAAGGGGATACTCCGTATTTGGACATGTGCAAAGAGAGCCCCTATTTGTTGTTTGGGGAACGCATCATACCCTACCTCTGCTGGATGCAACACTCCAGATAGGCTGGAGATTTTGAACAGCGGAAGGTAGAAAAGACAACGAGATGAAACACAGACTGGAGACCCGAGAGAGGTGGAGTAGAAAAGACGATGGAATGTGAGTGATATATAAATATATGAGTTTACTATTTCACCTGATCTGGCGTGATTTCGCCGCCATGAAGAAAAACATCCAACTTAAACCCTTGTTCCTGAAGTCTCGTTAAAAACATAATACAGTGTCACAATTGGGAAGGATCGATAGTTATTGTATGGAGAAAGAATATAGGCCTGCTTAGCCATCAATAACTATACTAACAACTTTGAAACCAAGAACTGTATATACTTTTCTTTCATCTATATATATATATATATATATATATATATATATATGCAGTAATCTTTCTTTTATGTATGTTTCTTTGAATGGGACAGAGATGGAAAATTTTATATTTTCTTTTTCAATTTTTTCTAATGTTCTTACAGTTTTTATTTTATGACGACTAATAATTTGTAAAAACTGTCCATAGTGATTGTTGCCGCAAGTGCTCTTGGTCATTTCGTTAGCCATTTTCAATCTGCACTATTTATTTATAAAGAACAGTTACAATTAAGAACAAAATACGTCCAAAATTAACAATGACTGACAATGTTTCATTTAAATAATAATCCTGGTATTACTACTGGAATACTTTAGGAGGGACACCGGACATAACTTGTATCTCCACCCACCGATCTAAATTGCTATAAACTCTTGCTACTGACAACGATCAGCCTAATTGATTACTAGTGTTGTGCCAAACTGCTAACGCCATCCCACTTATCTCAATGGTTACACCTTCTAACGACGTGATTTGCTGCAGAACATCTGAAACATCTTGTAGGCCTATGGTATTTCTGATGTATTCTAAAAATTCTAAAGAATACTCAGTTACTTTCATGCTAATTGCAACAGTTTATTAATGTAACTAACAGGTCGAAAAGTAATAGTAGTGATGAGATCACGATACAATACTGAAGAAAAATTATAGTAGCTAAGTCAATTAGTGAGCAGTGGTGTAGCTAGAGGTGAGTGAACCGCCCCTGGCAGCACTTTTGTATCTGCTGGAAGTTAAGTGTTGAAATAATAGTGGTTTTAATGTCGGATTAATACTCACAGTTGAAGGATCTTTTCGATTTCGAGTAACTTAGGCTTGTACCACCCCAACGGTCGTCCTAGGAATTTCTCCGGCGGCCGTTCTCCACGCTGTGATGTTGCCGGATTTTTGTAGAAACCGTCGGACGAACAGCTGGGGGTACAAGATTGACTGTAAGGAACGAACTTCCAAAACTTGGATGAGTTGAAAGGATGCTTTATTCGTTTAGAGTTAGCCTTTTCGGTTGGGGCAGGCGAATGTGACACACAGCTCTAACTCTAATTAATGGAGATCAACAAACCCGAACTGAACGAAACAAGACGAACGGAGATCCTTACTTCAAGCTCGCACCCGGCTGACTCCCTTTCACTTCTCTCGTCTTAACTTAACTGGCTCTATTTATTTAATATGAATCCGGAAATCCGGAAATGCTTTAGACCACCGGTGACAAACACCGGCGACTGTAAGTCTGAAATTTCAGTTATCTTTTTTGTTCATCTTAATAAGGCTTCCGCCGGAAAAGGCTTAAGGTGTGGTCAAGATACAATAAAGGACAGCCTTTGACCGGTCATCGCAAACCTACCCGCTGACCTTCATCACTGAGTCAAATATCGGAGGACAATTTTCCTCATAAAAGAAAAAGCGTTTATTTATTTATTTTTCTCTTCTTTTTCACTTTTGTTAAATATGTTTTTAAACTATTTTCTATTCTAATCTATTTTCTATTTTAATCTATTATTATAATAAAATACATATATATCTAGTTATCGTGTCACAGGCTATTAATATATGCCATAGTTGATCTATTATAGGCTAATAATCACCCAGGGAACTCAAATGGTCCTCTCTAATAAAGCAGAAAAAAAACCTATTTACTTCAACTCTTGTTACTTTGAACAACACAAACCAAGTGACTAAAAGAACTTTTACTAATATTTTATCCTTGTATGAACATTGAACAGAGTAGTCCATGAAATAAATTTGAGATTTCAAGAGGTTCATGAACTGAGAAATATGCCTTCCTTACCCTTGAATTTTTGGGGTGATAAATATGAGTATCAAATAGATCATGATCACGACGACATCGATAAAGAAGAGTTCCTCGTTGAGAGAAAAACACTGTTGCTGCTATTAAAAACGGAATACAAACGTGAAAAGAATGCCCCTCGAACTTTTGCAGTTTATTCAAATGTATAACATTGAAAACTCGGTTCCAGATATTGTAATAATGTTGCAGGTTTTTCTCACAATTGCTGTGAGTGTTGCTACCTGTGAGAGAAGTTTTTCGAAGTTAAAACTGATCAGGAATTATTTATATTTTTCTATGAGCGCCCTAAGGTTGAAAAAGCTTACCATAGAGTGACAATTGACAGCGGAAATATATTTTGACAGTATCAATGAAGAATTTGCAAATAAAAAAAGAAAGAAAAGATACTTTGTAGAAAGTTGTCATTTTTATTTCAGAAATAAAGATGGTTCTAAATGCTTACACTTCTCCCCCCCCCGTTTTTGCTTTTTAACTGTTAGTGATAAAGTTTAAGTATGTTTCGTGTGTATTTAAAGCATACTATATTTGACTATGCGTAAGTGATAGTACACAAACTAGTTATATGTAAGTATAGAACAAATAGGAAAAATTGTCTTTAATCCAACATGTTAAAAGTGAAACGTGTTAGATTAAAGACACCTTCTCTTTCTTGTTCGTTATTTATTCTATTCATCCTATCGGATTCCGATCCATCTCTCTCTCTCTATATATATATATCTTATAAATTATACTTTAGAATATGTACAAACTACAATCTACTACAAAATTGTACATTTTGTTTCGACATTGAAAGAACAATGTCTAGTCAGGTAGTTAATAAACATTATTTTTAAAGAGTTCATGGGGCACACCAAGGAATACAAAATGTCAGCTGAAAGCAAGAGATAGTGTTTATTAGAGAGCAATAAGCAGATACATTGAAACAGTAGTAAGGACATGCGAGATCTACAACGAGCACCAGATAAAGAAATACCAAAGACACAATGATCATTAAAGAACAACCAACCAGACCATTCCAATATATTGCAGCTGATATCTTTGACTACAATGGTCAACAAATTTTACTTGTCGCTGACCAATTGAGCAAAATGGCATTTTCAAGACAATTAAGACCGCCACAAGTGGAAATTGCATCGAATACTTCAAAGTATTTTTTGCAACTCAGCATACCAGGACGCCTGTACACAGACAATGCATGTCTTATGAATTCCACAATTTTACCACTGAGTGGGAATTACTACGCATTACATCCCGCCTGAGATACCAACAATCAAATGGCTTCATTGAACAAATAGTTAAAACAGTAAAACATACTATGGTAAAAGCAAAACAGTTAAAGATGGATTACCAAATGTTTCTCCTATGCCTTAGAGCAAGCCTACTTGCTATCACCAGCAGAGATCCTATACAAAAGAAAAATAAGAACAAGTATCCCAGCTTTATTGAACAATGACACAGGAAAAGATAATCAGTCCCTAGAAAGCAAGAAGCCACAACAGTATTACACCAGAAACGCAAAAGACCTTTCTGAATTGATAAACTGCAAAGTGTGTTTTTCAAGGAAATGACACATGGCAACCAGCAACAGTTATGGAAAAACGCACAGAACTACGTAGTCAAAATGCAAAGCGATGGAAGACTTTTTAGACCCAGCAAACGACATTTGAGGGAACTATACAGATTGCAGAAACGGGTCGCTTTTAAGTTACCAGGTCAAGGAAACGGGGTGGTCTAATATTACCAGCGTATAGGAGTACAGGTCCCACAATAAGCGCAACGCCTAACCTACTGCAGGTCAACACATACAGCCCCAGCAACTCAAGACACACACTAAAATGCTGGACCAACCACCATACCATTGGACCATCCTCGGAGAACACTAAATTTCCCGACAAAATTAAAAGAATATTTTATATTAAAAAAAAAAGAAAAAAAAGCCAAGCCCACCAGAAAATACCGCTTGGAATTTATTTTGTAATTCTCTTTTTAGAGCTTCTGTTTCGTTGGAAGAACTCTCTTTTTGGTCAAATGAATTGGACAATTCCATAATTTGAATTTGTACATCCAATCTGTGCCAAAAAGATTATTCGTATTTTTCTTTATGAATCTTTTCAATTTTGACGTTTATCCTTTAACGTTACATTCACAATAAATTCGCCTGCGGATTTAATTTTCTCATCTGTGACAGTACGAACTATTTTTTTTAAAATAAACATTAATGTTGGTTTTTTCCTATTTCTCTCTAAGTATAAACATTTATTATGCTTAAATCAGAACCGCTATCTAGTTGTAAGTTGATATTTTTTGTTCAGGATTTTCACCTGTACAAACCTTCTCGTATTCTGACTTGAAGATTCATAATCTTTAGTCACTAACGAAATTCTTAACTAGTTTGTTTCCGTCTTGCAGTGAGATCTTTGTGTCCTTTTTTTCCTCAAGGAAAGCATTCCTTGTTTTTAAATGTACAAACATTATAGAAATGTCGTCCTTCACAAGCATAGCAGGGGTTTGGAATAATGTCTTTTTCAGTACGTTTTTATTTTTATGGCGCACCTTTTTGATGTGCGACACAGCGCTTATTTCAATATTTTTTAGCGTCTTGCCGAACGTTTATACATCTCTGATAATCTTTTGCCATGTTTTGCAAAGCTAAGTTGGGTTAGTTTTCGAGTTTCAGAAGCCTCCTCCTGATTTCTGTCTTTAGCTGACACTAAACTTTTGTGCAAATATTAAACACTTGAAATTATCAGGGCTTAGTTCCGTCAATTTGAATTCCTCACATTGATTATTCACAATACTAGCGAACGTAGTGAAGTCTCCCTCGTCATTATTCAGTAAATTCATATACTTCCATCTTTTATGGAACAATGCCGTTTTTGTGCTGAACAGATCCAAAAGTAAAGTAACCGTTTTATTAAATGTTAATTCACTTGTCTTTTTTGGTCGAAAATAATTCATGGACTTCGTATGTTCGACATCGGCTAATTTCTGTAAAACCAATCTAACCTTTTTCTAATCAGACCAATTTATGTAGTCCATCTGGTAAATGTCCTCGCATCTGCGATAATATGATGTAAAAGTGACGTTTTCCTTAGGCCTGTAGTTAAATTCTGTTATTGCTTTCACGATAACTTCCTGAGAAAAGGCATTCAAATAGTTATTAATGTTACTTGTAAATGTTTTCCGTTCTTTCAAAAATAATTCCTAGAATTTTTCAAGCGTTTACTTAAGGTGTTTTAGTTGTTCTAGTTGTGGCTTTACAATTTTCAACAATTCTTTTTTTTTATCCCGAGAAATCCTCTCGATGTTAGATTTTTGTTTTTTTTGCATATTGATTTTTCAATTCCACGTAACTTCAAGTTACGTTTTCAGTTGAAATAATATCGTTTTTTTCTTTTCTTTATGATATTGTGTTTAGTACAACTAGTTGATATCACATAATCCTTGAAAATCCTTGTAGCGCAAAAAATAAAATAAAAATATAAGCTTCATATTTTTTTGTACTTATAGGGGGTATCTCTTATTCTTTTCTAGTAGTTGTAGGATTCCGTTCTAGCGAAGGGTAGTAGTATACCATAGCAGGTTAACGGAATTTGGCCTTGTGGGAAGATAGCCCACTATAATTCATAAAATGATTATAAGATCAAGAAAGGCAATTTTCACTATAAAATAACATTTATATATATATACATTTCAATTAATGTTTTACAAATAAAGTAATACTTGAAATAAAAGTCCAACGGAGGTCAGAGAGTTCATGACAAATATAATGCTGAAAAGATAAAAGGCTTAGGAATGTGGAAGCGTCTTGTAGGTAAAGAATGTTCATTTAGAAGTTGCCGCTTCTAAGGTCAGTAGGTCAGCAAGATGGTTTGTGGAATGTCTTTGAAGAGGCCAGTTAGTACTTTTGAGGAATGTCTTTGTTGATAAGTACTTTTGAGACAGGGAAGGAAAGATGTCAGCATAGTAGTCGCTCGACTTAAGTCAAGGGAGAAAGTAGCCTAAGATTCCTTCTGTCTGACGAAGCTTTTGTGTCTCCGCTTTTTATATCTGCTTTTTGGATCAAAACGCAGGTCGTTTCGAATTTCATCCTTGTATTTGATTCTGGGCTTCCCATTGGCTGGTAAATAAAATTCGCCAAGGTTCGCGAAATGGTAATTTGATATTTGATTAATTTTTATTTGTCAACCGGAACATCTGCGCGAACTCGGATGCGCACGACGATTTTTATTCATTTTCTTTTTAGTTGTTGTAGAGCAAACATCCGGTCCCGCTTTTGCTCGGTCGGTATCACCACATACCTTTGATATATTTTTACATGAAAAGCTTTGTTTGACTTGATAACATTTTCTTTCTGTGTATCTTTGCCGATACTATGCTCGTGGTGTGTTATATCCACGAACGTTTAGTTGAATACGGCCCATAAACTTCGTCACAAAAATGTTGTCTTGGTGATATTTTTTCCCTTAAGGTCGGCCAAAATTTTCGCCACCAGAAATCTTGTCACCAAAATGTTGTATTTAGTGAACGTCACAATCTTCGAACCCAAAATGTATTTTGGTCAACGGCACAATATTCTTTGCCAATGTTGTAACCCTAAAAGATTACTGCGTGAGTAATCACCAAAACGGAGATTGGGAATAATAGTATATCAACATGTACAAGACTCGCACGCTGCGTGAAGTAGGTGAGTATAATTACTCTACTCTACTACAATTTATTCTAATAGTGTCCACGTATTTAAGAGGATAGAAACATTCCATTTCTGTGTATAGGTAACTATACGACAATATGTAGAATATTTTTAGGGCAGAGGGTATACGTTTTGTGTGTACGAGTCAAAGGAGATTACTTGTTTTTAGTTTAGGGGAAAACAAAATAAATTAATAATCGTTATTATAAGAGAGCTGTCCGTCCGTCCGTCTGTCGGAATCCATCAGTAAAGAGGAGATAATTAGGAACTGGTGGAAATAGGTCCCTTTACGCTAGAGTGTCAGTCGAGATGATCACCATCAGGATATGTCAGCCTGTGCTGACATCACATTCACTCACACCAACAGCTAAATTATTCTTTCTCATTTGCCGTCTGTTTCTCACGATTGATGACATTTCAAGAGACACACGCACACCGATAAATAAGTAGCGACTGAAAATAGAGCATATGACAGTGTTGTGTTTAAAATAAGCTAATATCGGAATTAGACAATAATGGAGGGTGTAGGGCTGATTTTTTTTTTCAAGTTGGATACAACATACAGAGGGCAGAGGTAGGCCTAATTATACAAGTATAATAATTATTACAATAACTTTTATTGGAAATATAAATTAAAACATTTGTAATATTGTTACTTCATTTTGTATCATGAACTGCTTTTAAAAAGACCCGACAGCTTTATGGGTGGTCTAATAATATTAATGTAAAAAGGTCCACGTAAAATGATCTATTTTAATCCGATCCAGATCAACGTATTTGAGCAGATATTGATTTCTATGTTTGCATGTAATCATTAATTCACTGCTTTTGTTTAGTAAATTAGAATTATTTAAGAGTTTTAAAAATTTGCGTGACGAGTTTAATATATATATATATATATATATATATAAATAAAAAGGCAAAAATACTACTTGTGGGTTATTTGTCGACGTGTTTTAAATCAATTTCCAACTTTATCACAAGTACCTCATCTAACTTTATAAAATGTAGTGACAGACAAACCACAAGTAACTCAGAAACTTTTAAGTTCTTACATTCATGTGAACTAATGACGAAATATGTTCCTGTCTAATTTCAAGAATGTAGGTTGCGTCATTAATTTACAGAACCTGTTTACATTTTAAAAGAAAAAACGTTTTAAATTTTAATCTAGATTAAAATAAGTCACGCCAAATATTATTTTTAGTATTAGAGGAGAGGACTTAAACGATTAGTTAACCAATTAATGCCCATCGTCCTATTTGTGGAACCATATGTATTAATGGATTACAAGTAGAAGACTATAATTAACTAGTGGACATGCGCCGTCAAAATTGACAGTAATTGTTAAGAAGTTTTAATTCTGATGTGTATGGAAACAAAGGTTTTGAAACAATGTCAGTCAGTTAATTGCCATCCGTGATACACGCTTGGGCGATCATGTCTCTTTCGAGACATGACTGACTGGGCAGAAGATTATCCCGCAGTAGGTTGCCATTGCTTTCTGCGGTAGACTGGTTGCCGACCAAGGCTATAGATCCCAATCTGTCCTGCTATTTAACCCATAACTGGAAGGAATTAAAAGGATTAATACCTTTCCCAAGGGTATTTGCGCGTAAGTGAATGCAAGGAATTCAACTGGAATTCGAACTCGGCTCTCCGATTTCTCGTTCCGAGTCGATATCCACTGCGCCACAACTGAGATTAAATAAAGCGGAGATCCAGAATTCACGACTAAAACAGGGGCAAATTAACTGTTCAATTAATCCGTTTTCTTACTACTACATTTTTTATGAAGATTTGTTATTTAGGTACCTCCGATAATCCGCTGAAAAAAAAGAAAAAAAGGAGCATAGCAAGATTCAAAACCTTGATAAAAGTAAAGATTTATCGTCAAAATGTTTGTGTTATTAAGAGGAAAGATCAAATACTTTATTATCTTATTAAATTTTTTAACCCTTAATCACGTTCAATTTTTTTTGTATATGATCGTGCGTTGTGGTGTAATGTTTATCGGCTGGAAATGAGAAGTCTGAGAGCCGAGTTCGAATTTCAATCGAATTCGTTTCATTCACTTACGCACAAATACCCTTGGAATAGGTATGAAATCATCTCTTCTCCCTTCAACTATGGGTTGAGTAGCAGAAAGATTAATTTCTATAGCCTTGGAACAAACATAACAATTACATATATTTCGTTTCATTATATAATGAAAGTTCAGAATTCACAATTTAAGCAGAAGCCCCCTAAAATGTTTACACGGACACTTTGTTACTACGTTTTTTCGAATAATTTATTTTTGAAAAATATTTCCTTGGTTGCGTTTGATATCAAGTTGCAAATTGAAAAAAATATCTTACTCTATGCGTTACAAATCTCAGAAGTGATTTCAGAACTCACAACTGAAAAAGAAGCTACTGATTAAATGTTTATTCATTTAGAAAGAAGAATAAACCCAACATCAAATCAAATGCCGGGATTTATCAAATAAATTGCTTAAAATGCAAAAATGTTTATGTAGGGGAGACATACAAGACTCTTTAAAAGTTACATACATATAAAATTATCTACGGTTTTAATGTACGTGATAAATGACCCAAACAAAATTGGAAATACTAAAATTCTGTGTTTTTGTATGTTTTCTCTCAATCTCTGACGAAGCTTTAATAAAAGTGAAAATGTTAGATTGATATACTTCCTGTTTGTTCTTTATCTTATAAGAACACACACACATATATAAAGAAATATTCAGTAATCACAAAACATCACTTAACACAGAAAAATAAAAAAAACAATGCAACGCTATTAAAATACAAATGAAGTCAGAAATAAAAAAATAACAAAATTAAATGGGAAATAGTAAAAAGAGCATCACCACGTAGCAGCAATAACAAAAGCTGTAAGTTATGTCTAGAAGAGAAAATAGCATTAATCAACTTTAAAAACCAAAGTAAAATACTAAACAAAAGAAACGAGTTAATCGGAAAATGCAAACAAATATCTACTTTGCTACTCGAATAACAAATCGAAACAACAGCAAATAACAACAGAAAACTACCATATACAAATAAACATAAATATACAACCACGACAAAAAAACAGAAAATAATATAACAACCACCAAACGGAAAAACACACATAAAGCCCACAAGCACAAACACAAACACCCAACCATGACCTAAATAAAAAAAAAAAGAAACTTGAGTGGTCAAACATTAACACGGTAAAAAAAAGTAAAGCCAATAAAAGATGTCAGCACAACAAAAAGAGATCAACCTAAATATCAAGAAATAAAAAAAAAAAACAACGGAAAAGTCATTAAAGTCATTTAATATAAAGCAATTAAGCGGGCAGCCATTCACGTGTAGAATAAAAAAAACATTAAAAAAGCAATAGAAAGAAATCAAACACCTGCACAATATAAATAAAATAATTAAATGAAAACCCAATCACAAATAAGACCATTCCCAAGTTTCATATGAATAAAAAAAAAACGGGACACAACAGCGAAATTCCAGCCCTGATGAATGAAGACATCATAACTATGTCCTCACGAAATTTCGAATTCAATATGAACCCGCTCAGTAAAAGTGACAAATTCTTTGCACTAAACCAAACCTATATAAGTAATGGTTACTAATGGAAGTATATTCCACACTTAGATATTTACTTTAAAAAGTGCTCAATACAAAAGTAGAACATGGTAGTAGTAATAATAATAATTGCCACATATATATATCCAGTAGCGCACGGCACATGAGAGCTTTGAAAGAACGCTCACAAAGCACAAAATAAATTACGTTACAGTCAAAACATGAAGAAAAATATCAGAAACAATTTCCAGTGAAGAGGCTGAAAGCGTTTGGAAAAATAATAATAAAGGAACATTTTTACATTCCTTAACTCCAGCAAAAAGGAAACATACATGTAAGAATACTGAAAAAAATTAAATAAAAAAATTTATAAATTTTCCTTGTCGATTGTTTTCAACGAAACATGCTTAAAAGAATAGATTACTGTCCAATATACTAAAAGTATGAATCCATCTCTTCTTTTTGTAAAATAGCAGGATAGATTGGGTTCTGTAGCTTTGGCTGGCAACCAGTCTATGAGAAGAAAAACTCAATTCAAACCAGCCGAGAGAGGGTTGGGAGGTTTACTACGTTTAAAATAATATATTATTATTAATATTATTAATAATATATTTTGTATTAACAAGAAGAATTGACAATTTGTTTTTCTAGCGTAGATACAACCCCTTATCTTTAAAGTTTAAAAGTTAAATTTCAGTGTCATGTTTTTCAAAGAAAACAGACGACTTGCAACTCTGGTCAAAACTCTCGCTTTCCTTAACGGAAATTGGTTATGTATCTAGACTATAGATGCTACGTGTCGATCTAATGCGTTAAGTTTAACCTCTTTTCCCTTGTCTTTTAAAAAATTTTCTTTTTTTTTTTCCACGTGACTATTTTCTGGATTTTAAACATTCACTGTTGTATAATTTGGGTCTGAAAAGCGGCTTGGTCGCGAAATATTTATTACCCATGGATTTGTAAAATATCAAAACTTTTTTTCTTAAAAAAAAAAAAATACACACACACACATATATATATATATATATATATATATATATATATATATATACACACACACACACAAGTATTGTTGGTTGGAATAATATTCCTTGTCCAAAGAAACACTATTTTTAAAAAAGTGCTCAATACAAAAGTAGAGCTAATAATATTATTATTATTAGTAGTATAATAATAATAATAATATATATATATATATTATATATATATATATATATTTCACAAAAGAAGCGATATTCTTACTTGAATTGAATTGTCGCCGAGTTTCAGGCGGAAAAATCGATATTTTTCAGGAGAGATTATTACCCTAAGTAGAAACCGATATTCTTGCTTAAAAATCAGTGAAACTGAGAAGTCAACATCCCATCTTTTTAGTGAGGCTGAATGTGAATGTCCGTTCCGTTCGACTATTTTCATCTCTGGCCTTTCGTGCCTTTTTGTTTCTTGTCACGGGGTTGTCTTCCAAGAAAAAAGGATGTCTATTCTCTCACTCATGGGCGAACGCATCTTCTACTTCTCTTGTCTATGCACTGAAAGGGGGTATTGTCTTCTCTCTACCTATACGTGTCTTCCTCCCACTTTTATATATATATATATATATATATATATATATATAGGTCCTAAGACCTTTATATCATGCGCACATTCAAGCTTACAACATCTGGTATTCCCAAGCAGTCACTCATCTAAGTACTGACCAGGCTCGTCGTTGCTTAATTTTTGTGATCGTACGGTAACCGTTGTTTCAACTTGGTGTGGCCGTAATCTTGATATTCTGAGACGCAAGATGCAGTGCAATCAGAGACGTCTTCACTGATTTCAATTCCTGATATTTATCAAGTTCATATCGTAATTTAGGTTGATCGATGAATCTAGGATAAAATATTTACTGACACACTAGAGATATCTAGGAAACGAGTTCGATTTATAATTCATATGCACTTGGCTATGCAGAAGCTGTCAGGGAAGTGAAAGCTAAAAGGTTTGAATGTCGACCAGAAATTATATCAAGTGACCACTAATTTGGTTTTTCACGTTTTCAGCGACCAACCGATGATTTTTGAGAAATACTTGTTGCTGTCAATGAAGCATGGTTACACACCACCATGATCCGAAAACTTAACAGTCCATGCAAATACACGTCATACTAATTGGCCAAATTCTAAAATGTCTAACGTCTTTGCATTAATTACTAAAAGAAGAATCTTATGGCGTTTGAGGGTTTCGTGTTCGGTGTATTTTAAGTGGGGTTCGTGTTCATATGTAAACAATTAAAGAAGAAGCATACAATAACATGAGTTTCTACTACAAACGGTTTAATCTCATTTTTGTATAAACCGTAGTGCAGAGGTTTCCAAACGGTGTGGCGCGCCTCATAGGTGCGGTGGAAGATGATAGCAGATGAGGCGGAATGATTGAAAGACAAAGCTTTAGAAACAGTTTAAATAATTCATATGCAAAAAAATAAATGATTTTAAAATTTAAAATATCATGGATTACTTATAATTGCATGCACGAGTCCCAGTATAAATAATTACTGACCGATTTTATCATTGTGATATTTTTTTGCATTATTTCTAGTATTAAGAATATAGCATTATTTCTGTGCAAGTGTATATGCCGAACTCAAATCAACAATTAGTTATTGAAGAAACCTCTTTTTTTTTTGCTTTGAAAGTTCATGAAAAAAAAAAACAAAAAACAAAAAAAAAAAAACAAGAACTATATCTTGCACTTTTTCTCGCCCGTAACTCTCACGAACTCATGTAATTAACTGCAGAATGACGTACTGCGTAGGCAACGAATTTTGGCCGATTTTTGGTCGATTTTCTTCCTTTACTGAAACTTCCGGCGATGTACTTCCTGTCATGAAAGTAATAAGCGTATAAATACAATAGCGCATGACTTTCATGACAGGAAGTACATCGCCGGAAGTTTCAGTTT
The DNA here is from genome assembly GCA_037127315.1 of Ascarosepion bandense. Classification (NCBI taxonomy): domain Eukaryota; kingdom Metazoa; phylum Mollusca; class Cephalopoda; order Sepiida; family Sepiidae; genus Ascarosepion; species Ascarosepion bandense. Next base: position 4,391,735 of record JBBBDQ010000330.1, read on the forward strand.
ACGAAAGAAAATCGACCAAAAATCTGCCAAAATTTGTTGCCTACGCAGTACGTCATTCTGCAGTTAATTACATAAGCTTGGCCCCATCTGCACCCTCGTACAATCGCCACTAGTTCTTTGTATCATGTGGTTGTGTTATTTTGAATACATCTGCAGTTACGTGTGACATAATGAATAAACATGAACGATGAAGGAGGAATTTTTAAGATTTTGAAACGTTATAAATTATTATAATAAAAAAATAATAAAAATGAAAACATTTTTGTAAAAATCCATTATTCATTGAATTTTCTTTTCAGACTATCCTTAATTTATAGAACCAATTAAAAGTTTATCTAAAAAGAATAAAATGCATAGTTTTATTTCATTTTTGTTTTCACAATTCGGAGCAGATTTTCAGAAAAAGAGCAAATTTCGAAAAAAAAAAAAAAAAATTTGCTTATCATTCACCAATGACTCCTGAATGTTTTTAATATTAGATACATGGACGAACTTTCGCGAATTTCTAAGCATTTCACGAAATTAATTGGTGTTGTAACGTATGTAAAATATATATATATTTTACCAAGATTTTCTGAAAGTAATTATTTAAAAAATGATTTCAGTCATTTATGAATAAGTGAAAGTCTTCAAATTTTAATAAAAATTTCTAAATTAATGTTTTTCACAGGCAAAAAGTGACTTGCGTAATATTACGCTTGTAGAAATTGCGTCACTCACGGACGAAAGAAAAACAAGATTTTATTTTATACCAAAATTTAAAAAAAAAAAAAAAAAAAAAAAGAATAAAAATTTTTAGCAAGTTTAACAAACGCCTCCCCTCCCCACAATAAAACTGTTTCTCAAAAGGACGTTTTTTTTTCTTTATGGACACCGCTATACTTTCGGTAATTTTTGTTTTAAAGCTAATTACTGAAACCCAAACATATGTATTTGGATTGATCAAAGAGACAATTTTTCTATTGACACCGCCATTATACTCCCTGGGTAATTTATTTTTTTTATTTTAAAAGAACTATTATTAGAAAAAAAGCGAATTTGTGCAATATTTTTTTCTTGAGTTGACAAAAGTATTTAAACATTATTAGATTGTTTATTTACAAAAATAATTTTATATTTACAAGTTTATTAAATTTTTGTGTTGTGAATGCATAACTATGGAAACAATATTTTTATTTATAAATTTATGAAACAAAAATAAAAAATACCTGTGAACAAAAAACACGACGTGTAAAAAGGTAATTTTAAACGAAAAAGTGTATTTTCTGGGCATTTCTTTCATTTGCTTCCGCCACATAATTGACGTCCAATTTCAAGTGAGAAAATGCCAAGACTTTCAAGTCTAGTGAGGCATATTTTTAACTGTATAGGTTCATTTTGGTTAAACGTTTTTGTCCTTTTTTATACCTATATTACAGTGAAATATAGACTGAAATATTGATGAACAAAGCTTCAGAAAGGTTTCTTTTACGTTGTATGGAAAGAAGGTTCTTTGTATGCTGTTGTGTTATTTTGAATACAGCTGCCGTTCAGACTTTAAGTCAGAGGTCAAGTTTTTTTTTTCTTTGATAATGTTACCAGTGGCGATTCTACAGGGCGGGATAGAAGGGGCCACCCCCAACCCCCGAATTTTGGCTTACTCTCGGTTATCCCCACACTTTTCAAAAATTTATGAAACTGATTTTGGTAAGGTTTGCGGTTTGATCTTCAGCACTTAATTACTGTTTTTCTATTAAATAAATAAAATTATCTTAAAAACTTTGTATTTCTCCAATTATGTCTCGTTTTTATTCTTAATATTAGAAAAATAAAAATTTCGCAACCTTCAGTGAAAAGTGCAATAAAAATGTTAATCCCCAAAATCATCAGTCATCATTCACACGTATCAGCTAAAAACTCGAATACCAGCGGTCAGAGCAATAAAAAATATCCTTTTACTCCTCCTTTTAAAAGCAAAATCATAACGGTTAAAAAAAAAAAAAAAAAAAAAATTGGTAACAAAAAAGAAAAAAATGAACTTACGTTTTTGTTTCAGTTTTACATCTCTCTTCGTAGTAATTTCGTCAACAGGCAAACGGGCATTCGCAGTCGGCCTAGTGAATGAATTACCCGTCTGTGAATTATCCAGCTATCAAGTCCAACCATTTAATCAAGCATACATTTTTTAGCTAGTAGTAGCGTAAATTGATTCTGCTCTTTAAGAAGTACATTTCCTTGAATATTGATGTAAAATAAGTTAACTTTGGTTGAAATTTAAAGAAATAAGTTATATAAGTAATATCGAATCAATATAGCTGCTAGCTTGTAAATGTTACATTGTCAATCCAGCTGCCCTATTTGAAGTTTTGTTTCAGAGTCATGAAGAAATGATAAATTATTTCTCTATTTCAAAGTAGCTTCTTGATCATGTGATCGGACTTTGCCGAAAACATGAATTAATTTTTTTAACTGATTTTTGTACAGCTGTGGTTCCCACAGTATTTTGGTTCATTTGGTTGCATTATTTGATTTTCGCATTTATTTTCTATTTTTCTTTCTCGCATTTAATTTTTATGCTTCAAAAAAGTTTTGTAGAGAAAAAAAATCAGAGTGGACAACACCCTGTTCTGTTAGTATTAATTAACCCTTTAATTTTGGTTTGAAATTAACCTCTCTTGTGTTCCAACAAATTGAGAATAGAAAAGAGGGCAAGAATAGATTAGAGAACTCCGCTCACTGAAAAGTTATTAATTTAGTGAAGTAACGTACTTATACTCAAACTCATTCCTAATTTGTGTATACGATAGTGGTGTAGTATGAAGACGGTGCCTGGGTTTTCCACCATCCTCCTCAGAAAAAACTCGGCCCTTAAGTGCCTTCCCCCTTTCAGAGTTCCACAATTACCACTGATATTACGTATGGCATAATGAATAAACTAAAACATAATTATTTTAGAACGGTTAAAGAAACTATGTTTGGCATATGCTGCGGGCATCTGGAATTATTATTTAGATTTTTTTCTCGCAAATTAACAGCAAAAAGGTTAAACACTATTGATTTATTGAATTATTTATTTACAAGAATAGGGTTTACTGTATTTTTTAGTGCGTACCATTTTTGTTGTCACATATCGGGAAGAGAAGTAAAAATACAATTTCATACGTTTGGGCTTTATTGAAATTCTAAAAATAGATTAAGAAAATAAATATAAATTGCTAATTTCCTTAGCAATTTGATTCTAAGCAGATTTTCAGAAAACTAGAGATGTCATTAGAAAAGCAGCACTTTTGACACACCTATGTTTTTTTTTTTTCGAGTACCTATGCTAAAACTTTGCCCTGTGGTGAACAGCACGTCGAAACACCTGTTAGTGTCTTCTAACTGAAATTAAGCAACGTCGATCCTGGTCACTACCTAGATGGGTGACCGCTTGGAAATACCAGGTACTGTAAGCTTAGTTGGTGTAAAGGATAATGGCTCGGAATGGCAAATTTTCGTTGAAAGTTCCGACGTTTTTCCCCTTCAAATTTATCCAAAATAGCATTATCTCTGTGCAAATGTATATGCTGAACTCAAATCAACTGTTAGTTATTGAAGAAACTTACCTTTTTTAATCTAAATGTTCATAAAAAAGTCATGAAATTAACTGCAGAATGACGTATTGCGTATGTGAACGAATTTTGGCAGATTTTTGGTCGATTTTTCTTTATTTACTGATACTTCCGGTAATGAAAGTAATGCGCTATTGTATTTATACGTTTATTACTTTCATGACAGGAAGTACATCGCCGGAAGTTTCAGTAAAGGAAGAAAATCGACCAAAAATCGACAGAAATTTGTCGCCTACGTATAACGTCATTCTGCAGTTAATTACATGACTTCGTGAGAGTTACGGGAGAGAAAAAGTGCGAGATATAGTTCGTTTTTTTATGGACTTTCAAAGCAAAAAAGGTAAGTTTCTTCAATAACTAATTGTTGATTTGAGTTCAGCATATACATTTATTTGTACAGAAATAATGCTATTTTGGATAAATTTGAAGGGGGAAAAGCCGTTGGCACCTAAAACGAATATTTACCCTCGGAATTGTTAATCGGATAGCTGAGTTCCATTTCCCGTTTTGTGTTTATTCACTTACGCGCAAGTAACATTGGGAAAGAAAGGTATGGCTCCACCTATTCTCCCTCTTAGTAATACCTGTATCACTGAATCATTATTATGTCAAAAATAAAAGAAAATATTCTTACAATCTAAAAAAAATATTTTTGGTTTCTGAAAAGGGTTGATAAACCGTCGAAACAAATCAGTGTTGAACTACAGAATAAAAAGGGTGGAATAGTATGTCCATTTCATGGCTCTTGTTTATTCTCGTCTTAGGCCGCGAACTTTTCATATATTTGATCCTATCTATGGTGTTTCTGTCAAAGTCTTTAAGCGAATCTATCAACAAAAAACATTCCTATTGTCCGTAATTTTTTTCACTCCCAGTGAAACAAAATATTTTGTTAATTTAATGATTCTTATCTTCAATTTTATGTCATGATTTTTTTTGTCCGTACAGCTTCAGGCTTCGTGCATGAGTGATAGATAATAATGTACTTTTATCATTTTCACCCATCTCCTTTCTAATCCTCATTTACGATCATAGCCTGAAGAAACGGCATATTTTCCTTTTTTAAAATATGACTTCTTGTGGGGTGGGGGTAACACCAAAAGTTTTCAATCAGAATTTTCATTAGACAACTCTTGTAGAATGTACTATTTTATTATTATTGAAGATATTTGATATATTTTATTGTCATTCTAATTAAGATTACCGTCCTGTTCACACCCCCTCTTTGGCCTTTTGAACAGGAGTAAAGGTTTATACCTTGTTCTCTGTTTAGGATTGCGTTTTCGGTTCCTTCCAATGTCTGATTCAGCTCTATACTTTTAACGCTTGTTCTTTCCTACGCTAATATAAGTCCACACAGTACCCCTCTACCTTGGGTGGTCCTTCGACCTTGTATTGTATTAAAAGCCAGAAAATATTTTTAGATTGTAAGAATTTATTTTTGGGGGGGGGGTGATAATGATTTAGTGAGGCAGGTCTTACTAATTAATCCATAGCTGATGGGAGAAGAGATAGATTCATTCATGCAAATGCCGCTGGAAAATGTAAGTGAATATAACGAACTCAACTGGAATTGGAACTCGGCTCTCCGATTAACAATTCCGAGCCATTATCCATTACATTACCCGTGCACCTAAGTTTACTGCATCTAGTATTCCCAAGCGATTATTAATCTAGGTACTCATCACGTTCGACGTTACTTAACTTAGGTGATAGTATGGGAACTAGTGTTTCAATGTAATGGGGCCATAAATCCCGAGAAGGTGATCATGACTTTCCCGGGCGTATGAGTGTGAAGCGAACACAAACCAAACTTTGACCTCTGTTCACTGAATCTCTTTTTCATGCTTTTAGCAGTTAAGACATTTCTGTACTTCCTGTACAATTGTTAAACTTGCACATATTTTTCATTGGAAGCCAAAAATGCAGGTAGCCGAAACCATTAAGGCCATCATCCCTGTACAATCCTATGTCCTCAATATTGATATCATTATACGCCATAAGGTTGTACAAAATGAATAGACAAATGTAGTGTGCGAACTCAGCAAAATCTAGTGATCCCATAGTGATGTCAAATATTGTACAGGGAGATGCAACGCATACTTTGAGATTCATTGAAATAGATAGACTATAAATTGTTTTTCTTTTTCCTTTACAGTGACACGCCTCTACTCACACACGAATTTTATGCAAAAGTGTCTTTTTTATTCTTTTTTAAACTTGAAACGCAACACAAAAAAGCGATTACATTTTTACAAGTGTTTTTTTTTCAAATGAACATAGAAATATATATTCTGCGGAAAAAATACCTTGGCTAAAACGACCATTTTGTACATAGTATTCGTTTTATATTTTCGCTACAAATATTCACACACTGATTTTTTTTCAGTAAGGTTTACCTCCGTACAAGGTCCGGAGGCACTTGAGTTAGAGAGTTGCGTAAAGGGGTAGTTTATATGAATAGAAGTGGGGCGATAACGGTTAATTTGACTTGAATAGTTTAAGATTGTAGTGATTGGATAAACATCCTCTTGGGAATCTGTTTCATAAGGCAGGAAGAATTTGTTTTATTAGAACTTCTCGCTGATGGAATACGGAGTGAATGAGGATGCTTTTTGTTTTTTTTAGTTTTTTTTCATTCATTTCACCCCAAACAAGGCGGTACCGCCACTATTGCGCAGGGCCTACATGAGAGAGTAACAGTTTAGGCAGGAGGAGAGTGAAGAAAAAGACGAGCCAGTTACAGGAGGTGTCAGAGAAAGGGCAAGAGAAGGATAGGAACACAGGTGTGAAGACAGTTGCGAATGTAGAGAGAAAGGAAAAGAACAAGATATACTGGGTGATGTAGAAAGAACTGGAGTTAAGTGAATAAGAGATGGGAATTGACAGTGTATTTAAATTCCTGGGGGTTGTAGCCGCCAGGAAAGCAAGTACACAGAAGGGAATTCCACAGGCGGGAAGTGCGAGAAAAGAAGTTGAAGGAGTAGAATTGTCGGATGCATTTAACTGATTTAGCTGTAAAAGGGCGGGACCTTGTTGCCAGTCTGGTTGCACGACTACATTTTTGTAGAGGGGGCACCAATGACCTAAGCTAGTCGGAGCAGAAATCATGAAAATATTTGTAGAAGAGACAGAGGGAAGCCACATCCAGTCGGTGAGAAAGTGGCTAGAGTCGAGCTGCCAGGTCGAGGCCGATCACATTACTGTTTCTTCTTTGGAGAACTCTAAGATGAACATCAGAGGCGCCTGACCAGATATTCTATGCATGGTCGGATGGTTGATTTATATATGTGCAAGATGGATTCAGGCGGAAAAAACACTTCTGGCCTGACACAGTGACCCAACCTTCCTAGCAGTGGATTTAGCTATTGGTTCAATGTAATGATTTCATTTGAGGTCGGAAGATAGAGTAAAACCGAGGAGGCACAGTATATGGCTTTCAGGGAGACTTGCTTGGTCCATGCTTACGGGGTGCAGGATAGGTTGCCTGTGATGGTTGACAGATAGCAGCTTCGTTTTAGAAGCATTGAAATTTACGAGCCACTTCTTACCCCAGTCCACCACTGAGTGAAAGTCCTTCTCAAGATCAGTAGCGAGGTTATGGTTGTCCACCTCGCCAGATTTCTTACTGATGCGGGAGTAAATAATGGTGTCATCTGCATAAATGCCTACTTGGGATTTGATCATGTCTGGGAGATCATTTATGAAGATCAGAAAGAGCGTCGGGCCTAGGATAGAGCCATGGGGACACCAGCGTTTGTGCGATAGGATGTGGAGGTATGCCTATTCAAGACAACCTTCATTGTGTGGTTAGAGAGAAAAGATTGGATCAGATCAAGCAAGCGTCCAGTGATAACATAACCCTGGAGCTTGCGCAGAAGGCCAGCGTGCCAAACCCTGTCAAAAGCCTTGGCGATATCCAGGACAACAGCACGAGCCACGCCGGACTTATCGAGGGTCGGGTATATATACTCCTTGATGGTCGTTAGCATATCGACCGTAGACCTGGCAAAGCGGAAGCCGTACTTTCTGTCTGAGAATAGTTTATGGGCAGTAAGATGTTGAACTATTTTAGCATTGATAATAGCCTCGAACACTTTTTCAAAAATTGGTAGGAGACTGATAGGGCGATAGTTGGATGGGTCTGAGGGTTCCCCTGGGTTCTTAAATACAGGAACCACAGCGAAGAGCTTCAAACAGACAGGAAAACAGGAAGCAGAAAACAGTAATTATAGAGTTTAAAGAGGACAGAGGAGAGTTTAGGGGCACATTTCTTCAGGACATGACCGGGATTCCATCACCTCCGCTCGCCTTATTGGAGTCTAATTTTGATATTATCTTAGATACTATGTAAGTGGCATGGCAGATCTTAGCCATGAAGATTAGATCTTGCAGAACCAATGAATGTAGTTCGTCCGAGCACTTTCCATAGAAGTCGCGATAAAGACTTATCTCATTCATAAAAAATTACGGGTGATAAAACCACACTTTAAATAAAAATAACGAAGGAATTTTCACGTTTTTAATCGTTTGGCATTCAGCCTATTCTTGTAGTTTAAGGTTTAGATAACAACTGTTATATTAAACAAATATATGAAAAATGGCAGAGCGAGATTTGGGAGAGACAAAAGAATATATTAAGAATTACAAGAGAGAGAAAGACGCGGAGGAGCATGATCGCTTACGTTCTGAATGGACACGGCCCATAAAAGAAGAAAGAAAATACCTGGTTTAAATGCAGGCGGCGTTAAAATACAACCATCTCTTCCTCCTCTTCTGCAGCAACAGCTCTGTCACTGTGTTAACCATTACATGCACAGTGAAAGAGCTGTTGCTGCAGAGGAGGAGGAGGGGTGGTATATTTTAACGCAGCCTGCATTTAAACACGGTATTTTCTTTTATGTGCGGTGTGCTCCAGAACGTAGACGATCATGGTCCTCCTCCCCTTTGTAATTAATATATTTTGTTTTATTTTTCCCAAATCCTGTTGTGTCATCCATTAATCCCATAAAGTACGTAACGCGCTGTTTTCTCCTGTCCTCGCTCTGTGAGTATCCGATTCTCCAAGCTCTCCATCCTCATTACGTATCCCAGAAACTTCAACTGTTTCTTGCTGAAGTTAACTAGAAGTTTTCTTTTTGTTACTGATAGGACAGGGGTATTATATGTATCAGTCAGTTAAGTGTCATATGTGATACATACTGAGCGGGCAGAAGATTTTCCCGCAGTAGATTGCCATTACTTTCTGCGATAGACTGGTTGTCAACCAAGTCTGTAGAACCTAATATGTCCTGCTAGTTAACCCACAGCTGGAAAAAGAAGATACTGATTAATACCTTTTTCAAGGGTAATTGCGCGTAAGTGAATAAAACAAATTCAACTTGAATTCGAACTCGGCTCTCCAATGTCTTGTTCCGAACCGATATCATTTGCATCACAACGCACATCCAAATGTGTATTAAACCATAATTTCCAAAGATTTTCTTTATCAGAAGGTTCGTAATAGAAGTATATTGTACATTAAGAAAACTAAATTGTAAGGAATTAATAAAAACTTAACAGACCAGAGTTTTTATATCAGTATTTATAATGTATAGCTAATGAATTTACAAGAGTAAAGCATGGGCAAATTTTATCATAACCTTGTATTGAAAATTAGGAAAACAGATTGCCAATGATTAGTTGCTTGGTTACATTTTTGTTTGGCTTACGGTCATATCACGTTGAATACACCGGTTCTCGCTCGATCATCGAAGTTAAGCAATGTTGAGCCTGGTCAGTACTTAGATGGGTGACCGCTTGGGAATAGCAGGTGCTGTTAGCGTTTAGTGACGGATGTGCGTTGTGGTGCAGTGGATATCGGCTCGGAAAGAGAAATCGGTGAGCCGAGTTCGAATTCCAGTTGAATACCCTGCATTCACTTAAGCACTAGTACCCTTGGGAAAGGTATTAATCCGTCCCTTCCCTCCAGTTATGGGTTAAATAACAAGGGTAGGACTTGGGGATCCTGCCCTTAAAAACAAATCCCAATGAATCTTGATACTCGAAAACGAAAAAAAAGTATTACTAGACACAATTTGTATAAAAACAATAAATTGGTATTACCAGCAATAAATAAATAAAAATTTAGTTGGCAATAAATGACCCGCCGAGGTTGATATGCCATAAAAATAACAAACAAACATTTTTGTTTAGCAGCATATCAGTCTCTTTGGGTTAATGTCAAAATCTAAATATACGTAATTTTATTTATTTTTCTATAAATGTTTTTAGCGATACAAGTCTTACTAATTAACCCGTAGCAGTGGGAGAAGAAGAGGTGGATGCGTACATTTCCTAAAGATATTTACGCGTAAGTGAATATAACAAACCAAATTGGAAATTGGGATATACACCACCTGCACAACCAAGTTTACAGCACCCAATATTTCCAAGCAGTCATCTATCTAGGTACTCATCAGGCTCAACGCTGCTTAACTTCGATGATCGTACGGAACCGGTGTTTTAACGTGATGTGGCCGTAAGCCTTGTCAGCGATTAGGAATTAATGCAAATATTATTGACAGAATGGCCACAATTTGCACAATATAAGATATGCAGATGGTACAGTGCTGATAGCAGAAACGGAAAGGAAACGACAAGTATCCTACAGCAAGTAGCGAAAGAAAACGAAAAGAAAACTGAATGCTCATCAGTAAAAAGAGGAGCCCAATTACGAATCAGGGATACTAAACTCAAGCAGGCGCAGAAATTTAGATACTTGGGAAGTCTCCTAACAGAGGACGGAATATGCGACGCTGAGTTCCGAAGGCGTATTAGCATGGGCAAGGACGAATTTCAGAAGCTAAGCAGAGTATTGGGAAAATTTTGTTGGAAACAAAGAAAAGAGTACTGGATTGTTATGCGAGGCCTGTCCTTCAATATGACAGCGAATCTCATAAAAGATTAAGGAATGACTTGAAGCAACCGAAATGTGGTTCTACAGAAGTATGCTGAAGATACCAAAGACAGCTGAAGTTTCTGGGACATGTAATGAAGAAAGAGGGCCCGGAGAATCTGATACTGACAGGACAAATAGAGGAGAAAACGGGACAGGGGAAAGTAACGCATGACATGATGGGCTTGAGCAAGTCGATGTCAGTATGGTTTGGGACAAGAGAGAAAGGGTGTTAAGAGTTATAATGGATAGGGAGACGTGGAAGGTCATGATTACCTACGTCCTGAAGGGACACGGCACATAGAACTTAATTTTCAAAGATATTTTGTACATTTTTTTATGTATTGAATATATTGAAAATTAGCATAAGTGGGGGGCTGTCAATGTCTAGAAGTACAAGTTAATAATACACAAGGACGATTATGTGTCTACTGTTAATTCGTAGCTTATGGTTTTACTATTGAAATGCGTTTGCAATAAGAAAGGAGAAGATAAAAAAGCTCGCCGAAATACTGAATAACAGAATAAGATTGTTATATTTACAATTTTATAATAATGATTTATCACGAGACAGTTAGCACAATTAGTATACAGTTGGGACAGCCTACCTGTAAAAAATGTGCCATGGTCTAGAAGCTGGCTTCAAAACTTCTTTAAGCGCACCTCAAAACATATGTACCTATTATTTCCGTTACATCAACCACATTATTATTTCTTTATATTAAAAAAATACAACTTTTTAGAGCTTTTAATAAGCATGCCATCAGCTCACTAAGAAACCACTGTTCTTGAAAACTATTCGAGTACATGCGTTGGTCTTAAAGAAAAAAAAAGATCTTGGCCACAAAGCTGTATTTAGAGCTACTGTCTGTCAAGACTGACAATGGATGTAGCCGTTATTTTGCTACAACTGCCTGACAGCTGTATGTACATTTACCGTATTGATTTGAGTTTAATATGACCCCATGTTTCTGAAGTTAAAAATAGGGAATCGATTACAACTTTGAATATAATACAGTCATCTCTATGTACCATATTATCCACCAAAATCTCAATATTGTACATCTATTTCCCTAAAATATTTAATTTTTGCGATATTAAAGAACGAAAATGAAGCAGATGTTTAACTATTGCGGGATTTTTCTAATTACCTTTTCAAAACTTATTTTCGAATTTTCGAAGAAAGTGTATTGTTGGCACATTAATGTTATTAATGTTATCAAAACATGACAGATAATGTGCATTCCATTTGTTAATTTTTTAGACGTTCAATTTCACCGATTCACATGGTGCAAATATTGCCGGCATATCAAATATCTTTTGTAAACAAATGTTATCAACATTTGCCTACTTTGGGTTTTATTATCAACTTATCAAAATCTGAGCAAATGAATAGACATTAGAATTTTGGTAGGAATTACTTTTTGGTCAGGTTGAGAACCTTTCTGTGCATACACATACGATGTATATTATAGGGAGAGACAAACAGACAGAAAAAGAAAGAGGAGAGAGAGCAAAAGATAAAGAGAGTAGCAACAACTAATAATGATAAAGCAGAAATATCATGTGAGCAATGATGAGGTGTTGGAAACAAAAAGGAAACTAATATTAAGCATCAGGAAGAGAGAGATAGAGGGGAAAAGAGAGAGGAAAGCAGCGGATAACATATTTGAAGGGCCTGAGCAGGTGGATGATAGAACGGGGGTTGCGTGGTGTTACAAGAGAAAGTGTGCTCAGAGCCACCAGGAAAAAGGAGACGTGGAAGGCCATAATCGCCTACGTCCTGAAAGGACAAGGCACATAGAAGTAGTAGTACAAAATATTTGAGAGGATTACTGTTTCCTCAGATTATCACCTCTGGGCTTAACAGGAGGATATATGTGTGTGTGTGTGATAGTTAATTACTTGTGACCGTATTTTATATTTTACTATATAGGCTTTTCTCTTATGTTTGTAAGTTTTATTATTTTTCTTTTTGTATTGTTAATTTTTTTTGTCTATGTGAATATTTTTTATGAATATTTTCCCTTGTGAATCTTTCTTATCTTTGTGAAAATTTTCCTTGTGAATTTTTAGTTTTCTATATATTAATTTTAATCTTTAAATTTTTTTGTGATTGTTAATTATTTGTGGCTGTAACTATATTATATAGGCCCTTTTTCTTTATTTTTACAGTTTTATTTGTATTTCTTAGTTATTTTGGTAATTTGTTATTTTGTGTATATTGTGCTTGTATATTATTGCATGCATATATGGCCTCTTGTAGTTGTGTGTTTGAATGCATTTATTTTGTGTGCGGTAATATCTATTCTCTCGTTTGTTCTTGTACAGTTTTTCCTTCAAGTTTTTTTTTAATCATGTGTGATTTAGTGTATGTGTTTCATTATTTTTGTGACATTTCCGGTATGATTGTTACCTCAATGTTTAACGGTATACACCTCTAACCTTGACTTAATCTTATTTTCTCTCTAAGCCAACTTAATCTTTTTTTTTTAATTTTGACTCAACGTAAACTATTTGATTTTTCGCGTGTGAAGAAGCAGTTCGTATTTTTTACAACTGCCGAAATAAATTCTGGATTTATAATCGTTTAATTATGTGTTGAATTTTCTTCTCTCTCTCTCATATATATATATATATATATATATATATATATATATATATATAAATTCCGAAATTTCCATTCCGTTGAATACCTATTTCAGCGAGCACAATTTTCGCTTCATCAGCTCTGAAATAGCTATTCAACGAAATGTAAATTTCGGAATTTATTGATAGCCCTCCACTTGAATCAATTTTAATATCAAACTTAATATTAATATAATCTGGTTTTTGGGATTTTACCTATGTTCTTCTATGTGCCTTGTCCTTTCAGGACGTAGGCAATCATGGCCTTCCACGTCTCTCTTTTCTTGGTGGCTCTGAGCACACTTTCTCCTGTAACACCACAACCCCCGTTCTGTCATCCACCTGCTCAGGCCTTTTAAATATGTTATCTGCTGTTTTGCTCTGTCTCTTTTTCCCTATGGCTGTCCTGTTAGGAAGGCTTAGAGAACCTGATACTATCTTACAGCATGTCCCATGAACTTTAGTTGTCTTTTTCTGATGTTCAATATTAACTTCCTTTTTGTTTCTATTCTTTCCAAAACCATCATTGCTCACATGTTCGATCCACGATATCCGCAGCATCCTTCTGTAAAACCACATTTCAGCTACTTCAAGTTTCTCCTTCATTTTGATGATATTGTCCAGCATTCACTGCCATATTGAAGAACTGACATCACAAAGCAATCTAGTATTCTCTTTGTTTCTAGTGAAAGTTTACTGTCTCTTAATACTTTACTCAGCTTCTGGAATGCGCCCTTCGCCATGCCAATTCGCCTTCGGATCTCTGTGTCGCACTTTCCGTCTTCTGTTAAAACACTTCCCAGGTATTTAAATTTTTATACCTGCTTGATTTTAGTATCTCCCAACTGTATTTGGCATTTTTGGCTGCTCTTTTTGCTGATGGCCATGCATTCAGTTTTCTTGCAGTTTATTTGTAGTCCTTTCGTGTCACTCTCCAGCTATCTTCTGTAGGAGGTCTTGTAGTTACCTTTCCATGTCTGCAATCAGCACTGTATCGTGTGCGTGCCATATGTTATTAAAATTGTGGCCTCCGATTACAAATCCTTGCATAACATCTAGGGTCCTCAAAATAGTCTCGCTGTACAAGTTGACCAGAGCCGATGAAAAGACGCATCCTTATCTTACACCCCTTTCTATCTTTGTATATCTGCTGACTTCGTTACCTCTCCGTATGCCGGCAGTTTGCTGCCAGTAGAGATTATTAATTACTCTTACGTCTTTCCCAAATATTTCGAGGCTGCTGAGCATCTCCATTTCTCCGTGGTGTATTTTGTCGAACGCCTTTGCATAATCGATAAAACTTTTTACTATGTACACTTCCTTTTTGGGATTTAAAATATATATATATATATATATATATATATATATATATATATATATTCTTTACCACTGACGACATAATTATTGCCAAAAGATAAAAGAATAAACCACTGTTAAAGTGCAACGCGGTAAAAGCTTTCATACCTGGTAGTAAAGAGAATGAACTCAGCTGACTCACTATTGTCTTTCTCTGCATGAGCGTGACAGGTGAGAAGTGTTATATATATATATATATATATATATATATATACACACACACAACGGTCTTTATTATAATAGAGAGAATTAATAAAATTACGTGACAAAATTTGTTCTTATCGGATACATATACGATTTTTCTCTTTCCTTATTAATTTGACAGCTTTCTCTATTTTATTTAAAAGGAAGAACTTGGGTGGGGTGCGTACCCGAATCGCCAATGTCACTACTCCTGCGCTTTAGGGCTGATTATAAACCAAAAGTTACGAATTGTTTATTTCTGGTATTGACAATGGATAACAAATCAGTGTGATATTTACGAAATGTACTAAAAACATCGGATATAGTTTTGGTCATTTCTACAAGGACACACTGTGGACGTTACTCAGTATTTCCATAATCTTTCTGAAAACATTCAGAAGTTATTTAAGGATTACAAACAAATCCATTCATAGTTGGTACAATATTCCTATATGTGTGATAATTTTCGCGTTCTTACACGCTACAGTCCTACTCAAACACAAAATGATTGTCATAAAGAATGAACCTTCTTCTGAAAACTAAAATAAAAAACATAAAAAATAAACTATATCCATAACAAAAATTTTGCAGATTTAAGTGAATTTACTACCCCCAGATCAATTAATAATTCTACTAAAGATGAATTATTTTAATCGAAGAGAAAATATTTCAAGTAATGACAAGCTTTTTTAGACTGCTGAAATATACTCAAGCCCATCACCAGAGTGTTTTGAGAGAGTATCGGTCTTTAAAAGGAATGGGGGCGGGCAGTGAGATAGAATTTGCACACTAAAATTAGTTATATTTTTCATGAAGAGGGACAAGATTTTGGGGCGCTGGGGACAAACCTCACCGGGAGACAGGCGTGAATTTACTTCTCACAGTGAGCATTCGGCCATTGTGAGCGTCATGACAAAATAGCAAAATTTTCCACCATATTTATTTAAAATAAAATAAAACAGTTTTCAACAGTGTTTTCAGTCTAATAATAATAATAAAAAAGAACGCTACAAACCTTTTTTTGGGCATACACACAAAATTAAAGTTATAAATCAAGCAGAGAACGTAAAAAAATAAAAGAAATGATTGTGACAATTAATATATCATTATCTGAAGTCCTTGAAAAGTAAGAGTAATATTTATTTTTTAACGCCAAGCGTATAGAAACGTTTAAAGCCACTCCTTAAAACTAAATTTTCATGTCATAAAAACATAAGTTTTATTTTTGAATTGCCCAAATCTTTAGAATGTCTTCGTGTCTGGCTGGTAATTCTTATACATATTTTGATATAATACTGAACCCCAAAAAAAACAGTACAGTAACAACCATTTTTGACTAGAGATTGAATTATTTTTAGATTTGTCAATGCATTTAAAAAAAACAGCAAGAATAAATATAAATGGATGAAAAACATTTTTTATTGCCTTTCTGACAAACATGACTGTTGTAAAATTAATAAATTGAGTCTTTGTCAAGATAGTACAGAACGAACTGGAAAAAGCATGGTAAGATATTCATCCCTCATTTAAATACAGATTCCTTGAATTGCAATATATGCATACAATAACTAGTAATTATAATGTGGTTTCAATGTTTTGATTAAATCGAACATAGTTCGGTTCATCGCTACTCTTGGAGTACCTTGTGTGAATGTATTTCATTAGAAATAGTTACCGAAACCAGACCGCTAACTATAAAAGATACATACCACATATTCTGTGCGAGCTGAAGAGTTTTCTCGTCTTAAAAGCAAATGTCTACTTTTAAATACTGACCAGCAATAGACGTTTCACCTTAGCCGCTTTTCGAGTAACACTCTCAAATTGAGGTTAAATATTAAATATACAAGTATTTAACGATCCCATAAGGCCATAAAAATATGTGAAAAATTATCTGTGATCAACAACAGTGTCATCGACCATGAGATATAAAAAAAAAGTTGCCAAAGTTCAGCATAGCAGAACATTGAATAGAAAAAAAAAAAAAGGATTGTTGGTCGCTTCACCCAGGAGCAATGGTTAGAACGTCTCGCAGACTATTACTACTGCAGTGAGTTCAATCCTAACTAGGCATCTTTAAATGTGTGACCTTATGCCAACTAAATGGGGTAGAAAGTAGAGACATAGAATCGCAATGTCGGATATTCACGTCATCCACAGTTAATAACACATCCTGTGAGAAATGAAACATCGCTAGGAATTTAAAACTTACACGATAACTATTGAAATAGTATTATAGAATTCCGAAGCACAGCTTAGTCGGGTACCAAGTCAAATAAGGAGAAACGATGATTGGAAGATTGTGTTGAGCCAATATTTTAACAATCATATTTGGAAATTCTGATTTTTTATTAAAAAGGGCAAAAAGAACTTCATCACAAATTACATCCATGATTAACGTTTACAGAATATCCAGAGACACATTGTGTTGATTTACAAATACTTATAGATCTTTATATAATAATCAATATTAAACAGTCGAGATATATATATATATATAGTTTTAATAAAACTATCTCTGGAAAATAGTAACCACTGTTAACTGGAACATGTACACGAAACAAACGTGTACGTAGACCAGCCAAAAGCAGCTGCTATCATGTACATTAAAATTTATACATCATTCGTATAACAAGATTATACGTTTTTTTCTGACGATTAATAAAAATAGATATTCCTTTCTTTTTGGATAATATTGATAGCTGCAGTAGAAACTTTATTTTAATTATGTGACAAAATGAATCTAACAGGATATAATGGGCTCTTTAGCCTTGGGTGGCAATCAGTTTAGAAGAAGGAAAATTGCCTGATTTAGTGTCTCGGCTTCAGTAACTTTCCCATTGCCATAAAATTGTTTCCCTCTGCATTTTCTATAAATACTTTCATGGTAATTGTTCGGATGATCTCTTCGCTATAGTAACTAGACTTTTTTAATTTACGTGCAGTACTAGACTGGCAGTTAGGTCTCATCAATTTACAGTTGAGTTGGCTAGATATAACTGTAAGCTCTATGTTAACATTTCTCATGCTTCTCGATGTCGAACACCCTCCTTATTGCATGCTTTCCAGCCAACTTTAATCTTCAAAAATTGAAATTCAATGCCACTTGCTATCTAATGTCTTCCTAATTACTTCTCTTCGCTCCTTAATAATATTTATGTTTTCTAATTTTTCCACACCCAGTAACCCCTTGTGCCTTTACTGCCTTGATTAGAGTGAAGTCGATTAAAAAATTTCAAACCATGGATAAGGCAACGGGAAACGACGCAATCTTTCTCAAGAACGTATGGCAATTCACAGATAAATAAACGGAAGCTATAGAGAATCATGATCGTCTACGTTCTGAATAGACTTGGCATTTTTTAACTAAACATTTGTCACCACGGTTAAGGAAAATTTGATTTTTTTTATTAAATAACCGGAGTTTGAGACTATATTCACAAGAGGTATAGAATTTAACACCAGATTGTTTTAAAGATAAGAAACTAAAATAAAAATCTCTGGCATGCCAGTAGAAGCCCCGCAGACATTATAAAATGTCAAGCATTCTCTTTTAAAGCACAATGAGATGATAAATGTATTAAAAATCTTCATAAATGGCTCCCACGCGAGAGCTTGCATGACAAAAATTGAAGCCAATGAGACCGACTAAAACTAGTTAGATAACGAATCCCCTCTTCTATTTAACTGGTCAAGTTTATCAGTAGAAACCAAAATAGGATTTCGGCTTTTAGCAGAAAATGTTAAAATAAATGTAAATTGAATTAACAATTCATTCTAAAAAAAAAGTAATTTCAACAATAAAAATCCCGAATTGTTTTATGAAACATTGTTTTGTACAAATTCAAGAAAACTTTGCTCAAAAAGGTAAAAAATGATTATATTTATTCTGAATAATAAAATGGCTGACGTTTAATATTTGATTCGATTCGAACCAGGTTAGATTTCAAGGAAATTGATAAAAAAAAAAAATCCAAGGCGATTTTAAGCGTCCCGTGATTAAAATAATGTACAATATATTGATTTTCTTTCCGGCATAAATTCAAGTAAACTCATTCTGCATCTACAGTCAATGCTGGTCATACAAGATACACAATATATGAGGAAAAAAAAAAAAGAAAAGAGAAAGGTAATGAAACATCACGTATATCAGCAATAAATACGATGCAGTTTTTGTCTTTTTAAATATATTTTCAGTTACATTTTTTCTTAATATGGCATAAATTAAGATATTTCATATTTTTTGTTTATTTGTTGGTTAATGCTTGTGCTGAACAATGTGAAACTTTCCAGGCAGGAAAAAATGGCTAGTATCCGGGACGGAGAGTAGTAGAAAAAAAATAAAAGGCTTGGAAAAAACGTAAGAGAAATAGAGATGCTGCTGAATAAAATAATAATGCAGAGAGGAGGCAACGGTAAGTAACAGAAGACAAGTTAAAAAAGACAAAATATGAAAGAGGAATAACTTAAGTGTAAGTTAAATAAAAACAGGAAAATTACGATAGAGACATAAAATGTTAAAAACTTCCAGAAAGATCTGAGTGAGTGAGTGAGTGAGAGAGAGAGACTGGACAGAAGAAAAATAGAAAGAAAGAAGGGAAATAGGGAGAAAAGAAACATGGAAGGATGAGGGAAGAGAAAGAAAGAATAGGACGGAGAGAATGGGGGGAGGAGAAATAGAGATCGGAATGGGCATGGGGGAAAATGGCGGTAGAGAAATAGAATGAGAAGGATAGGGTGTTTAGCAGAGGAGATATAGGAAGAGAGACAGGAGAATGGAGTGAGTGACAGGAGAAAGAAGGATGGGGGAGTGGTGCAAAAGAGAGCAAATAAGAATATTAGACGGAATGAGAGAGAGGAGAAATTGGAAAAGATTAATAGGGAAGAGAGCGAAAAAGAATAATAATAGGGGGAGTAGTGGAGGGGAGAGAGTGAAAAAGAATAAAGGAAGTGACGGAGGGGAGCGATAAAAGAACAACAGGGCGAGTGGTGATGGTAAGTGATAGAAAAAGTATGGGGGAATGGTGGGAGGGAGAGAGAATAAGAAGGGTAAGGTGTGGCAGATAAAGAAAGAAAGAGACAAAGGACGATAGAGAGCAGAGGAGAAAGAGTAGAACAAGGACAGAGGGGAAATATACAGTAAAGAATATAGTAATTAACTTCAAAAGATTCCATGTTTTCGACTCTTAATAAATGTTGCAACCGGAAATACAATAGAAAAAAAATATAATCATAACATACACCCTTCACCTTCCACTGTCATGTTCTTGCATCTTAACAAAGCACGGAGCATCTAGTAAAGTCACCGAGTAGTTTTTCAACCACTTAGGGCCTGATACCGCTTTCTCTTCATTTATATCTTTCCAGATACCTGCTGGAATATAAATGTCTCTCATATTCTTGTCTCTGCAAAGAATAGGCGCAACCAGAAGGCTGTCACCTAACAAAAATTGATCTGACACGTTCGTTGCATTCAAGTCTGTCGGGTAAGACCACCAAAGGGGTCGAATAATGGGAATACCTTCCAATATTTTTTCTTTCATGCGAAAGATTGTCGGAATGACAGTCGAATTCCTGATGGCTAAAAGTCGTCTAACGTTCGACAAAATATTATCGTTATATGTCCAAGGAAACACAGAAAATCTTAAAGCGGGAAAGAAGATAGAAACTTGCAACCATCTCATATAGAGTTTCTCACTCCAATTCGGCCTCGTATTTACGGATTGTCCGGCCAAAACTAAACCGTCAGAGATTACGTAAGGGTAACCTAGAATTCCAAGTAAGAGGGCCTTCTCGACAAGGTTTGTAATACACATGTCAGTACCTTTCTGAACAACACTTCCCTCCACACTGACAAACACTGATGAATTCTGTGAGTGGGTCACCCGACTGACGATTACGTTATCACTAAGTTCTGCCGCCATTTCGATGAAACGGCGCATGAAGTCACCGGAACTGAAGTTTCCTGTCAAGTGAGGCTGAAATGGAAGAGTCGCATTACCATCGTAGGTAAAACGGAAAGCACCGATATCGTAAGTGCTTTGCAACAGAGAAAGTCTTTCCTTGAGCCACTTCTCGGCTTTCTTGTTAGACACATCCAACACAGCTGCTATGCCATGTTTCCAGTAAGTAAGCCCCGGGGCACGACCGCCTGCATCCATAATGAAAAACCCGAGGTCAATCCCAGCTGCGAAGTTCTGCGAATCGTGGTGGGTGTAAGGACTGAAAGGTAAAAGGAGATTACAGTTTTGTCTTTTTACCGTTTCTACCATTCCAGTAAGATTAGTAAACCTTGTTATATTAAATTCCAGATCCCCGTATTCAGTTTCCCACTTACCGTTCAACTCCAGAGTTGAACATGTAAAATTCATCCGGCCAAGTTCTTCGGCCATATTGCTGACAAGATCACTTGTCAACTCGTCAGCTCTGTCCATTTGAACGACCCAGTGAGGATGTTCGAACATATTTCGATTGGGAAATTTTTTCGTTGTATTTCGCAGGAACCTACGTTTAACTACCCGATATGTTGCCATGATATCATGGTTGTAACACACCGAGTAACTGAGTTGGGGGGATTCTGGAGAGGCAGAGGTAAAACTAGTAGCCGACACCGACTCTACGCAGACGTTCATCGACTTGCGGTTCTGCCACAAGACTTGAAATGCAGTCGATTCGTTAACAATAATAGCTATACCATTTGACGATAGCCACACGTGTTCGGAAAGGTAACCGAACGTACCATCTACATCATTATGAGTGAAATTTGGTGAGTAAGCATAACTGAAGTTGACGAGTGGCCACTGGAACTGACCGCTGTTTGACGGGCCGAACCAGTGGGCATTGCTCTGAAAACAGTCCGTCAAGTGTTGGCCTGCTTGTTCGGAGAGCCATCGAACACCAAAGCAGTTAAGTGAATCGATGGTGTAGTGGTCAATAAATACTTTGGCAGCTCCCTTCCAACGCATGCAAATACTGGAAGACTGTTTTTTGTTAGTGGTACAGTCCATTGGCAGCCACCCTTTGGGTATCTGTTTGGCCAATTCGCCCGTGAACTCTTCAGGGCTCCAAGGGACGTTTTTGAAAGTCAGAACTCGACTAGCTGCATCAAAGGTGACTCGTTGATCCATCTCGATAGCGAGACGCTCCTCTTTGTGGAAATGCCAGACGAGACCAAGGCTTACTATAATAAATATAAATGTCAAGAGAACCATAATGTGTAGCTGAAACTTTTTGCATTTGTTTTCTTTCGGAGGCTCCTAAGAAAAAAGAAAGAAAGAAAAAAGAAGAGTATTATTATTAAAATGATAAAGTGAAAAGTGTATCATTATTATTAAAACAAGAAAAATATATTATTAAAATGTGAAAAGGGTATTATCATTAGAAAGAAATACATTATTATAATTAAAAAGTGTATAATTATTATTATTAAATTGGGAAAATGTATAATGAAAATAAGAAAAGAGTATTATCAGTAACATGAGAAAAAATATCATCATTCTTAAAAAAAGAAAAGTATTATTAAATTGAGAAAAAGGTTTTTAGATTATATTAAACCTGGAAAAAGAACAGGACACGTTATTAAACCTGGAAAAGTAAAGGACAAGATATTCTAGTGAAGTAAAAAATAATAAATTTCTGATTTATAATATTGCATTCAAATTTTATTTTTACCTGCAATATTTTAAGTAAGAAATTTCTTATTTTTTACTTCACTGGAATATCTTTACCAGCTTTAATCACTTGTCCTATTCTTTTCCAGGTTTAATATAATCTTAAGAATATTACTTTCCATGTGCGCATTTTTCTATGCAATTCATGATTTTTCCAGGCATTGCTATTAATTCAATCCAAATTGAATGCTGAAAACCGCATTCAAAAATATTTTTTTTAAAAATCCATGCAGTTGATTAGAAAAAAAAAATTGATTATTTATAATCAATGAGCAAAGTTTCATTGACAAAAAATAATAAAAAGAATCATTAGAATTTAAATGTTGAAAGCCACGTGCAAAAATATTAAACATAAATTTTCTTTTAAAGAATCAGATTTATTATCAAAAGCGTTAGTCAATCACTCCCTCACTTATGTACTTAGTCTCTCTTTTTGAACTTCACATATTTTGATGTAACTTATTTTCTACTGAACCAAAATTCAAATTTTTTCCCTCAAAATGTAGCTAAGGAGGTGTCCCATCTAACTCTGGAAACTGTTTGAAATTTGGTTGAAAACTGAATTAGTGGTGAAGCTTGAAAACTACCTAAATTTACTCAATGTTGGATTTAAGAACATATTCAACCACCGTGGTTGAATGATGTAGATGGCATTTTTATGGCATTTCTTAAATATTGACATTCAAACTTTTTAAAAATTTTACAAATTTAGTACCAGGTAAAAGTCTACTGAAAACCCGTTCAAATATTTTTTAGTAAATCGGATAATACACTGTCAGATTTTAGTATGAAAGACAATATTTTCACACTCTGTCAAAAATAGAAAGGAGTGTAAAAGAAAGACGTGTCTTCTTACCAGACTTATTTAACTTATATAGTGAGGCATTTCTGGGAGAATTACAATTGCTACCAGTATTCATTATTAGTAGCCACAATATTAACAGAAGATATGCAAATGATACAACAATGTTGATATCAGACACAGAAAGGAAGCTACAAAAGATCCTACAGAAAGTAGTGAAAGACAGCGAGAGGAAAGGACCGATTATCAATTGCCTGAACACAGAATTCATGGTTGTCAGCAAAAGGAACAGCCCAACATACAAATTAAAAAATGAAAATACCACAAAGTAGAACTATTTAAATATCTGAAAAGTGTTTAAACAGTTGATGGAATGTGCGACATCGAAATCCGAAGGCGCATTGAGTTAGAGAAAGTTGCCTTCCGAAAGCTAAGCAAAGAGTAAGAAACACGAGATTTTCACTAGAAACAAAGAAAAGAGTATATTGAAATGCTATGTAATAGTTCTCCTATATGAGAGTGTATACTGGACAATTTCATCATAGTTGAAGAAAGAACTCAAAGCAACAGAAATGTGGTTCTACAGAAGAATATTAAAAATATCATGAACTAAACGCTTGGGCATCGAAGTTTTAGAGAAAATGGAAGCAGAAAGGATAATTATAATTAACATCAGAAAGAGAGAGTGGAAAGTTATAATGCACATAATGAGGAAAGAGGGCTTGGAAGATTTGACACTCACAGGACATACTGAAAGCAAGAGAGACAGAGTAAAACAGCGCATAAACTACCCAACCAGCTTGAGTAAATGAGGGACAGGACAGAGTTTAGGAGATATAATAATAAAAAAAGAAAATACTAACAATTGCAATAGACAGGAAATTGTAGAGAGCCATGATCGCCAATGATCTGAATATACACGGCACAAAGATTAACTATTTGATGTTGGTAAAACTTTCAAGATGTATTTATATAGATTATAAAGCTGAAATTGTATTAGCATATATTAACTTAAACACTTACACCCTAAAAATTGGTTATGATGCAAACACAATACAACATCAATTTTTATTCATGAATTGATCCAAAAGGATACGATAAAGCCAGAGACATTTGATTAAAACAATATTTCATATACCAGAATTAATTATTTTGACATGTTAATCTTGGTTCCTTGACATTCTGTAATCTTAACCGTACATAAATCCACGCTTCAAAGCTTTTTTTACTTGCGATCTGTAGTATTCAAAAACATCTTGTCGAAGATCTTACAATTTATTGCATTTCTGTTTCTGAGTTTAATTAAAAAGTTGTTCTCTGCTTGCCATTAAGAAATAGACGTGCAACCAAATCTTTCCTGGTGGGAATCACCACCAGTGATAAAAATTTGTATTCTGTAACCATATCTTGTAAAAACGACGATGGTTAGCACCAACCTAAGCCAGGACTACATCCGATAAAAATGTTTGATTAGACATGAAGGGTGTCCTTTATCAAGAACTTTTAAAGTTAATACTGAAGTGTATTGCCGTCACTTGAAAGCATTGTACAAATACGTAGTGCTCACCACTGGTTAATCATAAAGGCGTGTTGCTGTTACACCATAATGTAAGACCATTTATTGCTGGAGCCCTTCAGAAAAAGACTATAGTACGAAATATGAAAGCTTTTGCCTCATCCTCCTTACTTTACTGACACTGCCTCTTTTTTTCAGGTTGTTCAAACATTTTTAGAGAATAAAAGTTTATTAATTATGAGGAGGTTAAAATTCCTTGAAATCTGAATAAGTTTACGTTTGAGGGATCAACAATTTGCCAAATACATGGAATTATGTTACCGGTGATGAAGGAAAATATAATCTTGATTAGATAAATCAACGAAGATAAAAAAAGAGCGTTTCTTCTCTATTTTTAAATGAGACAGGACTTTCTTTACAACGTAATTATTATTTACTGTTCAACAGCTATGACAGTGATCGGTGTTTGAACTTAGTTAAAAGCAATAATATCGAACACTGGCTTTCATGGCAAACATGAAGATCGCTTTCATAAAATCTAATCATCTCCCACTCAAGTTGCGCTGTATGAACCTAAGTTTATTAAATATTTTTACTATTGGCACTTCAATACATTGATTGCAGGTCGCATCATCCCACGTACGCGTGGTCATTCCATTTTAAACTTGGCTTCGTACCACGTCCAATTCGAGTAGGGGTAAAATTAAGAAGTGTTATAATTAGCAAGCTCATCTCGCAAATCATTTACTGCCCAGTCTTGTACCAGAATAAGGGCTCGAAATTCCCACGTTAAAAAACGAACTTTTGTCACATTCGGCCTCAGTGGAGAGGTTTCTGGTAAATCAGTCAGTTAATTGGCATACGTGATACACGCGTGAGCGATCATGTCTCTTTCGAGACATGGCTGACTAGGTAAAATATTTCCCGCCATTACTTTTAAACTGGTATAGAACCCAATCTGTCCTGATATTCAACCATTAACTGGAGGGAGAAGAGATGGATTAATACCTTTAGGTATTAGGGTTTTTGTGCGTAAGTGAATGAAACAAATTCGACTGAATCAGACGTCACGGAAAACTATCGAGAATTTATTTCAGCTATCGCCCGGATTAAAATAAAACCTAATAACCCAACAGCACTGATTTGTCTTTCTAGTGGGATAATTGGATTAAAAGAAATAAAATTTATTTTAATTTTCTTTTAATCATTTAAGCTTTTAGATTAGAATCATTTATCGCCAAATCTAAACTTATGTATAAATGGAAATTTGTGCGTGTGTGTGTGTCCGTTACCTGTAAACTCCGAAAGGGCTAAACTGATTTTCTTGAAAATTTACACAATTGTACTATAAGCGTCTGCGAGTGTTCTTAGCTAGGTTTTGTGTCAATGTACCCCCGATAAATATCGAAAATCGATAATCGAAAAAATCGGGTTATAGAAGGAATGATCCGATTTTAATCAAATTTGATACACTCATGGACAAAGACATAAGAAACGATATTCAGAAGTTTCAAGGTTGCAGTTCTTACAATAGTGCGGAAAAATCGATTATATATAGAAATAAAATGCAAGATGTTTGTGTGTGTGTCTTTTTTTTCAGCCCTTTTATTTTAGTTTTTGCTTCGGGTTTGGCTCTAAGTAGGTATAATTGTAGTTCTTAGTCTCGGCCATGATACCATTTAATCAGAGGACTTATTTAGCCTTCAAAATTCACTTTACGACGAAAAAAACTTATTTGATATCGATACCAGGAAATCAAAATTTGACTTACATCCATTCATTTTTCTATCAGTCTACGGTTTCGCTTTAAATGGAAACAACTATTGCTTTTTAGTCTTTCGTGCCAACGTCCAAAGAGTCTGAGCTCCAGGACCATGGATTAGTTTTAAAGTTTTCATTACACCCGAGCAACACCGGGCTATACTGCTAGTAACAAATAATTGTCTTTTTTAAGACAAGCTGTTATGCGATGTTCATTCGAGCCATCATACCTAAATATTTCAATACGCACCAACCATGAACCAGCTCGAAACTATAGATAGCGTAAATGCATGGAAATAATAGTAAAAGATAACATTAATACCGCAGAGAAATATGTTCGTCATACGAAGCGGCCAAAGCAGTGAATGGTGAAGAGTTGGTGCGTTTACATGTACTGAACTGAGTTCAAAAGGTCAGCTTGGTACTGATCCATATGACAACGACCTTATTACTTAGAGTTTGCAGAATTCGGTGCCGGTATATTATGTAGCCTACCTCTTTGATTCTGGTATAGTATGTGGCCTACCCAGTTTGAATGTGGCCTACCTCAGTAAGAGTATATTTATAGATATAAGTATTCGGCTATTTATTGAAACTAATAATTTTCCCTAACCCTTACCAGACAGTTATAATACTTCCTTATAATACGCTTTTAAGGTAGGCCACATGCTATACCAGTAACAGAATTTCATAGGCCACATTTAAATGGTAAGCCACATACTATACCGTCACTCAAAATTCTACCCTCAAGCATATGGTATCAGGGGATAGAACTGTACCATTCACTACAAACCACGATTGATAGATTACACTAAGGACTATGGAAACAAAATATCAAAACAGTTTATACTAAAAATAATTTAAAATATAATAAAAAGTGTCTGACGATAATAAGATAAACTAAAAATAGCTAAAAACTTAGACTCTCACGCAGCTCTCTTCACAACAACGTTCCCGTCCTTCTCTTACCCATTCTCCGACACCTACTGTGATTTGTTCTCCTTTCTCTTTATTCTCCTATTATGTAACCACCTGCACACCAGTGGCAGTACTGCCTTGCTTGGGGTGAAATGATTATATAAAAAGAAAGTTGCTTAGCCACACATTGGTTTAAATTTAAGAAAAAAATTAGTTGTTAAATCAGAGGAATTAAAGACGAGTTTCTAACAAAATAGTAACGAGTACAGGAGATTAGAAGCATGAAAAAGGCCGTGCATTCCAGGAATACATATTCAGGATTGGCCGTCGATTTAGTTTTATAAACAAGACATTTTGAAATATTTTGAAAAGAAATTTAAGTAATGCCCTGATAAGAGACTAGGGAGAAATATTGGTATTATTTTGCTATTAAACTAGTCTTCAACAATCGACTATTATTTTAGGCTTTTTAGGTCAATGACGTTGAAGTAAAGACGGAATTGATCATGCGCATTAGGTCAAAACAGAAGATAGGTGTAATGGGGAAAAGTTACCGAAATATGTTAAAGATTTTCCAAAGCCTTTCACTCGAATATGAAAAAAAAAAAAAAAAAATGATTTTATAGTCTGTTAAAATTATTTTTACGCTGCTTAAACTTTTTCCACACTCCTCCTCGGTCTCTTGAACAGGATTAAAGGTTTCCGGTTCCTTCTAAAGTCTGCTTCAACTCTGTACTTCTGATGTCCTTACCTAAACATTGAAATTTATTTATCTGTTTTCTCGATAGGAAATAATCTTGCCTATCATCCGGTTCACACTTCTCCCCAGTGTTTTAAACAGGAGTAAAAGTTTATCACTTGTTCCCTGTTTAGGATTGGGTTTCCTGTTCCTTCTAAATTTTACTTCAGCTGTATACATTTTACGTCTCCGCTTAAAATTCTGAAATTTTTCACTATTTATTTTATTTTTTAGATAGGCGAGATTATCTTGTTTATACTTCTGATGTTTTGAAAAGAAGTATATCCCTAGTTTCCTATTTAGGATTCAGTTTCCAATTTCTTCTAAAGTCTACTTCAATTCTGTACTTGTAATGTCCCAACCTAAATATAAATAATTATACACTAATTAAATATTGACCCCTTCAAATCTAAAATTAGCTGTTTATCTTTCCTGCATAACTCGAAGAACTTCACTTATTGCCATTTTTTTTATGCTAATACAACATCACACTACATTGAGTGGCTTTCAGGCCTTGAATTCCGAGAACATTTTTTAAAAAAAGGAAAAAAAAAAAAGAAAAGAAAATATTCTGCTATAAAAAATAAGAACAATAATAAACTACTTATTTTGGGCCATTCATCGGCGGGACAAAAAAACCTTAAGGATACTATAGAAATCTGAAAGGGATTAAATTTGGAAATAACGCTTAAATTAGCTGGAAGAAATGAGATTACGTCATACGCGCTTACACTACCGCGAATGGAAGGTGACTGTATCGTAAGAGGAAATTCTACTGAATGAATGTCTCGTTATCAAATGTGGTTTGGAGTATGACCGACGTTACGTGCGTTATCGTTATATGAAAAAGAAAGAAAGAGAGGTTGAATGGCATGGGAGAAATGTGCGTAAGATGAAAATAACCTTTTGAGTTATATGGTGAATTTAAAGTATTCAAGTTACAAATCTACAATGAATTGAAAACCTTGTGTTTTTTACATATTTAATAACTATCGATTATAACGAGACGCTTATGATGGGCACAAGGAGGAAGATAAGCATTTGCTATTAAGTAATAGAAAAGTAACTAAGAACCCAGCTTGTTAGTTTTATTTCTAAGTGTTCAGTTATTCTATTTACTTACAAACAAGTACGCTTCCCCTACCCAATGAGTGTTGAAAGCAATCATAACAATACCTATTCTCCAGATAGCCATCTATTTTTGCTTTATTTTTGTAATCTTTATTCTTAATGTTTTTTTTTCTTTTTTTTTTTAATTGTCACGAAGCAACGCTTTTCTTTAATAAACCTATACCTATAATGGAATTTTCTTTAATAAACCTATACCTATAATGGAATTTTCTTTAATAAACCTATACCTATAATGGAATTTTCTTTAATAAACCTATACCTATAATGGAATTTTCTTTAATAAACCTATACCTATAATGGAATTTTCTTTAATAAACCTATACCTATAATGGAATTTTCTTTAATAAACCTATACCTATAATGGAATTTTCTTTAATAAACCTATACCTATAATGGAATTTTCTTTAATAAACCTATACCTATAATGGAATTTTCTTTAATAAACCTATACCTATAATGGAATTTTCTTTAATAAACCTATACCTATAATGGAATTTTCTTTAATAAACCTATACCTATAATGGAATTTTCTTTAATAAACCTATACCTATAATGGAATTTTCTTTAATAAACCTATACCTATAATGGAATTTTCTTTAATAAACCTATACCTATAATGGAATTTTCTTTAATAAACCTATACCTATAATGGAATCTATTATTAGATCGGATGTGCATTAATAATATACAGGGTCTATAAGTGCAGAAAATGAAGAGGTTGCAAAAAAATTTATGGCGCCCTAAAATACAGTCATGAATAATATAGAAATGTACTCACTTTCGTGGACATCCAACTTTGCTCACCAAGATCACGAAGTTTTACCAGTGCGATATTCAAATCGCATAAAATGTTTGAATAATCGGTAAACAAATCAAAAGCTACCATCATTTATAAAGTCCAAGCCAGAAATATTTGAAATAAGAGAGAAAAGTAGCAATAACAAAAATGGTGGACACTTATTTTGCGCTTTGAGTAGAATATTGAAAGTCCCTGTTATTACATTGAATTGACTAATATAGACGTCCAACATTTTTGTTTTATTTCCCATGGAGAAGTAAGGCAACAAAGACATTAGAAAGCACAATTAAATCAACATGACATTACGACCTTTATAAGGACAAGCTCAACCATACATCTATTTTCATCAAAGATCTGTTGGTATTGTTTATTAACCAGGAGTTTTAGTATACTTGTTACTATGTCATCGTCACTAAAGCCTAGATTACATAAAGCACTCAAGTTTATTGTTTTCTGAGCAAGAAAAAAAAATAGTGCACAATGAAAATTGGTAATTGCCTTTTCATTAGACTAAAAGTGTGATGAAAAAGCAATAAGCATTTTCTTTTAACGTAACGATAATACAAAAACTATTGACAACACAAATAATGGATTGACGAACCGAGTTCAAACTCCAGCTGGGACTGTTTGTATTCACTTTACTTTAATGACCTCATGAAAGGCATGAATTCACTTTTCTCATCAGTTATGGGTAAATAGTAGGGCAGTTGGAGCCCCTCTGTCCGCGGCAAGACGTGGATAAAAAAGAAACTAAACAAAACGTGTTCGATAATAACGAAGACATAAAATCCATAAAAAGAGGTAAAATCAAATATTTTAATTAAAACAAAAAGTTCGAGCTCCAGCGTTTTGCCCCCAACTAAAATTTTTCTCTCTCCTTCGCGAGGACGCTAGAATCATTCCTTAGCGTCTGTGCTACAAAAAAGGAGGCACCGAGAGCGCTTGAATTTTTTTTGTCCCCAGTTCATTTATGCGCGGGCTACTAGCCGTCTTTAAACTTCACCTTGTGTCACATTCCACTCGAGTGGATGTGTTGTTAAACTTTGAATTCCCCCAAAGAAAGAAAATATATATATATATATATATATATATACACACACAAACAACAACAAAAAAAACAAAACAAAAAACACTAAGGTTATTAAATATATGCAGAACAAATTTTAAATAAAAGCGTCATATTGTTAATATTTCTCATATTGATTTAAAATTTTTAAAGACAATATATTAACGTGAACGAAGTGTATGAATGCAGACGATACTCTTAAACGGCGATAAATGGATATTTTATTGAAAATCAGCAGACATCATCAATTCATTTGAAACTGTTATGACATGGCATCATTCCTTCATTATACATGTCTAAATAACTATTTGACAACTCGCAGGTTCATGAGGTTACTATTTACTAGGATTCATGAGGTTACATCATTTCCTGGATTATTTAAGCGAAAGACAGTGCTCTGAACTTACTAAAGTATTCTCGTTAGTAGGCACATCAATAACTTTGTAGCCTGTCGATGAAATAATCATTTATTTTACACCAACGGATAATTATTTTGTAACAATCTTTTTCTTCGTCGATGCTTCTAAAATATCTCATTGTTACCAATCCTTTTAAGTGCCATGTTTCTTCAGGACGTAAGCGATCATAACCCTCTACCTCTTCCTGTTTCTTGTTGCTCTTAATATATGTTGTCCTGTTGTTTCTCCCAAACCCTACCATCTATTTGTTTAAGCCCGTAAAGTATGCCATGCGCTATTTTCCCTGTCGCTTTCTTTCCCTCTATCAGCCCTGTAAGTATCAGATTCTCCAAGCCTACTTTCACATTGTGTGTCCTAAAAACTTCAAATGTTTCTTCCTGATGTTAATTATAAATTTCTTTTTCGTTTCTATTCTTTCCAAAACCTCGTCGTTGGTTGCATGTTCGATCCTTGGTATCCTCAGTATCCTTCTGTAGAACAACATTCTGTTGCTTCGAGCCTTTCTTTCATCTCTGAGGAAATTGTCTAGAATTCGATGCCATATAAGAGGACAGATATCACATAACAGTCCAGTACTGTTTTTTTTTTTTCAACGAAATTTTCCTGTCTCTGAATACTCTACTCAGCTTTTGGAATACTTCCTTGGCCATTACAATACGTTTTCTGCTCTCAGTGTCGCACTTTACGTCCTCTGCTAGAACACTTCCCAGGTGTTTAAATTTCCGCACCTGTATGATTTTATTGTCTCCGACCTGTAATTGTCATTTTGAGCTCTTTTCTGATGACGTTATGAGTATAAATATCGCATTTTTTTCCTGTATCCTTGACGAACCTGCATTGTTCTTGTCCTATCTCTGGCCTGGTTCTATTGTGCGCTCTGTTCATCAGAATCCGGATGGAGAGTTTTTTTATGTGGCTCATTAAGTTGATTGTTCAGCGAAGTTCACATTCGTCTGCGCCTGGTTGCTTAGGCAATGCTATGAAAATCGATCTGCTTAGGTCTTCCAGCACATCACTACTGTTCTAGATTTCATTTATTATTTCTGTAATCTTGACTGCGTCGAAATCGTCTAAAGCTGTTAGCATTTCTACTACAATAATGTCTGGTTCTGCTACATTGTTTCTATTCAATTTCGCCAGTGCAGCTTCCAATTTGGTTTTTAATATCTCCAGTCAGTATATCTGCGTATTGCCGGTTGTTCTCTGTTGTCGTGGAAGAGATCTCCAACATATTCGTTTCATCGCTGAAGTATTTTTTTCTCTAATAAGAGCGTTCCGTCTATGCATCCTACTGATGAGCATGTTTTTTGTCCTATTAGTTCCGTTATTTTTTTAAAGCATATCTCATATTTGTGATACTCAGTCTCTATATTTCGGCACGTTTGTCATTGAGCCATTCTTCTTTAGCCTGTATGCATTTGTTCCTTATATTCTTGTGTAGTTTACTGCATTTCGTTCCATGTCTTGGCATTGTATTTGCATAATATCGAAAATCTCTTTTGTGATCTACTCATTTTTCTTTCTACGTCCATTTTCCATTGAGATGATGTTTGCTGATATCACTGAAGCTTCACTTAATGCGTCCTATTTGAGTTTCTATTTCCAATTTCCCTCGTATCTTTTATTTTCACACTGTTTGTACTGCTGTCCTGCAGGTCGTTCAAGAAACTGTTGCATTGCAATTTGAATGCTGTGTTAACCGGCGGGTATCATCAATTGATGCTTCATTGGTGATCAGCGGGTATCATCAATTATTGATTATTATTATTTTATTTTTAATTTAATTTAACTTAATCGATTCTCGGCCTTTTGGTCGGTGTTAAAGCCTAGTGTCCGTTATCTCTTATATGTTCACAAATCTTTCGTTTTTGAGTTAAGTTTTCTTCGTGGTCTGGCGTACGAGCTGATCTCAGTCTTCCTCGATCCATAGTTTGTGGTGCCACTGACCCTGTCTCAGCAACACGACGTTAAACAGCAGCAAAGTTTGGATAATTCGGCTGCCTTTAGTCTAAAAACGCAACCTGATACAGTCATGCAGCCTCGTGTCGATTACCATTCGCGCGGCCGTATGAAAAAATCATATCTGCCTGCTCACCATATGAATATCCTGCTACTGCTAAACGAAACACTTCCCAGTTAACTTTGACGACAGATTAGCCACAAATGTACACGAATAGCAAATGTTACCTAGTCTATATGGCATCACAGCGCCATCTACCGTAAACATTCTTCAAAATTAACTAAAAAAAGAAGGGTTTGTGAACATACTTTTGGGGCGGGTTCACAACCTTTGTAAAAGTATTTTTGATACATACATACATACATACGTATATATATATATGATACCTCATTCATATATAAGATTTTTTTAACTTGAATTTTAAAGAGATTGGTTTATTTCATTATTATTTTTTATCAGATAAGTAAATTGAAAAGAGAAGTGGTCTGCTATTGGTTAAAATTTTCATTGTCAGCGTTTCTACCGTTCAAGATTGATTCAGCTCGATTGGGGTTAAGAGAGCTTTTTTCTTTTCTACTCTCTGTAGCTGATTCTAACCGTAGAAGTAAAACAGTAATCAAATACATTCTGACTAAAGAAGATGAAGAAAAAATTCTAAAAAAGTTGTAAGCACTAATATATACTGGTTCCAATAATAAAAAAAAAAACTAATTTATATATATATATATATATATATATATATATATATATATTATGCCAGATGGAGAAAATATTGTAAAAGAGTTTGATGATATGAGCTAGTTAAGCTCATTGAAATGAACTATAGTTTATAACTAATATGACGTGTTGAGTTTTCCTTTATAAACTTCATATCGCTCTGGTTAACACCCATCGAGCTCTCTATATGGATTTACCTATTAATAATTTATATTAAGGAAATTTTGTTGGATTATCCTCACCGTTTACGGACTGACAACTATATATATATATATATATATATATACACACACACACACACACACACATCATTTAATACAACCAACTTAATCATCCGCAATAACTCTTCCCCGTCAGCTAGCTTTTTGTAATTAAAATGTCCTTTTGGAGATTGTATCGCTGACAAAAATGTAAATATACAGGGTGTATCAAAAATACTTTTACAAACTATGGGATCGGGTTCTTCACGCCAAAAAGATGGACAAAAGTCCATAGAAACATATTTCCGCAAATCCTTTGTTTTTGAATTATTAAGTTTAACGTTTACGGTAGATTGCGCTGTGTTGCCATATAGACTAGATTACAGTTGTCATTCATGTATATTTGTGACTAGTCTGTCTTCAATGTTTAACGCGTGTAGTAGTATTCGTATAGTGCGCAGTCAGATATGATTTTTATATACGGCCGCGTGAATGCTAATAGACGCGAGGCTGAACGACTGTATCAAATTAGGTTTCTAGCGCGAAGACAGCCGAGACATTCAGTCTTTACTGCTGTTTGTCGTCGCGTTGCTGAGACAGAATCCGTAGCACTGCAAACGAAGAAGACCGATATCCAATCGTACGCCTGACTACGAAGAACAAATTCCACAGGCTGTCGCGAGAATCTAGGTATCAGCACATGTCAAATGACCCTAGCATGTCGTGCATCTCATAGTATCTTCAATAGCAGCTCGTGTATCCGTATTATTTGCAAAGTGTACAGGGTCTTTTCCCCTCTGATCATTCACCACAGGAGAACTTTTGCCGATGGCTTATTGCACAAACTGCTGATCTGTTGTTTGTCTCTTCAGTCTTGATTGTGAATGAGGAAACATTTGGAAGAGATGGAATAACAAATTTACACAATCACCATTTGTGGGTGGATAGGAATCCCCATAGTACAATACAGGCTAGACGCCAGCAGTAGATTACCATTTATATTTAGGCCGGGATTTTAGGTGGCTGTCTGGGATGTCCATGTGTTCTTCCAGCACGTATTACAAGAGCTCTCGCCAGAGACTATTCTAAACATACTGGGAAGGTATGACAACTGGCAACTTTGGTTTAAGAATCCACAACGAACGAGGAGAAAAATGGGTGCAATGGTGCATGCCAAATGACCAGGTAATAACTAACACCTGGTTTCAAGAACATCCACGACATCTATGGACATAGAGAAGCCCAGGAGGTGACACGAAAGACCAGATAGACTACATAACCATAAACACGAGATTCAGAAATGCAGTGGTTCAAAGCAAAGCCTATCCAGGTGCCGACTGTGGAAGCGACCACGACCCAGTTATCTGCAAACTAAAGGTGGAACTCCGGAGATTGAAGAAGCCTAGTGCAGCACCAAAACTGAAATACAAGACGCTCGTGAATGACCTCAACCTACAGAAAGAATACACTAACAGCATAAAAATCAAATACGAAGAACAAATTGGAAAAGGACACTCGAAATGGGACTCGCTAAAGGAAGCAATAATGACATCAGCAAACAACATTGCCCCAAAGGAAATTAGACGCAGAAAAAAAAAAACGAGTGGATGACTGAAAAGATTCTGGACATGATGCAAAGGAGGCAGAAAATGATATCAAGACATGGAATGGAGTACAGAGAACT
Organism: Ascarosepion bandense; assembly: GCA_037127315.1. Lineage (NCBI taxonomy): Eukaryota > Metazoa > Mollusca > Cephalopoda > Sepiida > Sepiidae > Ascarosepion > Ascarosepion bandense. The sequence continues at coordinate 4,427,811 of JBBBDQ010000330.1, forward strand.
ACACAAGGAAATAGGAAGAAAATGTAGACAGGCTAAAGAGGAATGGCTCAATGACAAATGTGCAGACGTAGAGAAATTGAGCAGGAATAATAAAGCAGACATGCATAAGGAAATAAAAGAACTGACAGGACAAAAAAACAAAAAAACAAACCTGCTCTTCAACAGAATGTATAAAATCCAGGACAATTTCGCTAGAAACAAAGAACAGAGGACTGGATTGCTATGTGATGTCAATATGACAGTGAATGTTGGACAATATCATCAAAAATGAAGGAAAAACTTGAAGCAACTGAAATGTGGTTCTACAGAACGACGCTGCAGATATCATGGATCTAGCATGTTAGCAATGATGAGGTTTTAGAAATGATGGAAACGAAAAGGAAATTAATCAGGAAGAGACAGCTGAGGTTCCTGAAACATGCAATGAGGAAGGAGAGCTTGGAGAACCTGATCCTAAGAGGCCAGATAGAGAGAAAAGGACACAGGGAAAAGCAACGGATAACATATTTGAAGGACCTAATCAGGTGGATGATGGAACGAGGGTTGTATGGTGTAACAGGAGAAGGCGTGCTAAGAGCCACCAGGGATAGGGAGACGTGGAAAGCCATGATCGCCTATGTCCTGAAGGGACAGGGCACATAGAAGAATACGAAGACGCATGTGGTTTATGCATGACGGGGGTCCAGCACATTTTAGTCACATTATTTGAGATACACTGGCTGATATCTAACATGTAAGATGGATAGATAGGTGAGGGCCGGTTCCATAACTTGCACGTCCCTACAACCCTAATCTTTTGGATTTGACGCTTCATAGGGGCGCGTGAGAATATTTGAAAGAGTTCACCAGTTCGAATGCATGCGTGTGTTGAAAAAAGAGGAGAATATTTTGAACATTGGTTATGAATTGCTGTGTTGAGGTAAAACGATGGCCTTTTGAACATAATTATATGGACAGTTTTACCTTGATTTGACGACAGGAACCCGCCTCGAACGAGTGTTTTTGACCATAGAATTAAGCAAAAAAATAATAAAAAAAATACATAACTTACTTTAGCGAGTTTCAAAAAATAAATAAATAAATCTTTCCAACCGAGCTCACCCCACACACGTTTTGATGCCATTTGGTAAAATAAACTGTGTAAAAGTATTTTTGATACACTCTATATATGTTGGTTTCATGACAACAATATTATTAATGAGATACTACATATGTCGGATATAAACTATATCGCACAACATTTAGAGGCACATTACTGTCCACATTCACTATTTAGAGATATCGAGAAAGAAGAAAAAAGTAATATCGACTTGTTGGTTGGATATCAGCAAACAATGAATGAAAGATTGAAAGGAAGATAGGGATTGAAAGGCGAAAAAAATCGATGCATTATTTTTTTATGAAAGTTGAGAATGACTGATGTGTGTTATGGTGCAGCGGAACGAGAAATCGGGGAGCCGCGTTCAAATTCCAGTTGAATTCCTTGCATTCATTTACACGCAAATACCCTTGGGAAAGGTATCAATCCGTCTTAACAGGACAGATTTGGTTCTATAGCCTTGGCTGGCAACCAATCTACTGCAGAAATTAATGGCTACCTACTACAGAATATTCTTCTGTCCAGTCAGTCATGTCTCTCTCGAGAAATGATCGGCCAAGCGTGTATTACGTATGGCACTTAACTGAATGACTGAAAAAAAAAAAGATAAAATATAGGATTAACTAGAAAATTTTCCTTTTTTTTTTCAATTGGAGTAGATAGACTAAACTATCGCCCGGTTCACACTCCACCCTCGTCTAGTGAGCAGGTGAAGAGGCTCATCCCTTGTTCCCTGTTTAGGATGTGGTTTCCGGCTTTATTTTTTACGTAGCCCCCTGCACATCAGTGGCGATACCGCCTTGTTCGGGATGATATGATATGATATATATATATATATATATATATATAATTCTAATTCTATCCTGTAGACACATTTGTCATATGTCCGACCATAAAGCATTATACAGAAATGCAAAAATTACTATTATATGAGATATCTTGTTGAGGATATAACAATATTTATTAAAAAAAAAAAATTTAGAAGCTATTCATGTTAATCAGTAATTAACAAACTACTTACAATTTAGGGACACACAATTTACAATGTATTTACATTCTAAGAAACCATACGATACCACAATCACGTGACATCACAAACATTTAAAAATTACGTCCATGACATCGAATACATTAAAAAAAAAAAATATGCCTAACGCACCATATTTAAAATAAAATCAAAAGATTTTGAGTAAAGTTAGTCAAAAGCTTGAAATTCTTAGACAGAAGATGACAATTGCCGTTGCATTTTAATTCTTGAAGATTGTAGGTAGTAGGGAAGCGAGAAACCGGAAGAAGTTCCACGTGCTAGAAACGAAATTGTTAGAACAGAACATACTGTCGTATCTAGCTAATTCAACAGTGAGCTTTTTGACAGTCTTGGAGTACGCTTAAATTCATGCAGTCTAATCATCAAGGAGGAAAACTCATCAGAACAAATGCCATGAAAATATTTGTAGAAGACAGGGAGAAAACACGTCACGGCGGTTTGAAAGTAACTAGGTCAAGATCGATAACATTACAAACCCTTTGGATTTTTTCAAGATATATTGGGTTGTTAGAACACGTCAAATTTATTGACAGATATAATATGCTAATATTTCCAATCAGAGCACACTTCAAACTATCTCTCAAGAAAGAAAGTTTAAAATTCGTGTCAATTTTGCATCCCTATAAAAATATAAGATTATAACGTGCGTTTTAGCACGTTATAATAATGTGTACAGGCATATATTTCTAATGACTACGTCATCTTATTTATAGTTATAGTGGGGCGAATTACAAGAGAATAGGTTTGTTTTATGAATATGAAGCTAAATTGTGAAACTGCGCTTAAAATTATTCACATAAAATTCAAGGTACTTTTTTATGCATGTAATTGTTTTTTCTACTTGATTCGTGCGACGGAAACAAATTCAAGTCTTTTCATTGTACATTCATTAAGCAGGTACTAATAATTTTACAAGTATTAAATTGTTTTGCCAAAAGAAATTGTTTTTATCGTGGTTGAAACTAATCTTTTCTTCTAAACTTGAGTTTAAAAGTGAATCAAAACGTGCTTTAGATGCATTTAAAATTGAGGACGTCATTGATGACGGTTTTACTAATTGTTTTTTTTTTTATAATTTAATTCTTCATGCTGTAAACTTTTTCTAGTGTTTGTACATTACTTTTTGTGGGATTTCACTAAATTAAATGAGGAGGGTGGCTAGACATCAAGCAGGATTAAAAACAAGCTATCAAAGGGCGGATGAACTTTCTTGTAGAGTTAGCAGCCATCTAGACTGCGCTCCATAGCTCTGTGTGCTGCCAGTGTGGTGATGACATAACACTGCTAGATGCGGGGCTTTATTAACTGAAATCAGTGGTCAGAGCGATGGAATCGACTTCAACGTGCTTGTGACCAAGGTGAGCCTTCAAGATGGAGAATGCCGGTTGTTTGATGTTTAGAGAGATGGGATCGGCCAGGTCTTACTCTAGATACGTTACTTGCGAATGAACATCTCCCAATCTTTCTATCTAGACATACAGAAGGAACTGGTCAGGTGCTTAGCTTTGCAGCGACACCACATTCACACCCAGTCATAGCACAGATGATGATGAGAATGAAAAATTTCATACAGGGGAATATGTTCCATAAACTAACAATCCTAGCAAACCCTAAATATTCTTATTTTTTGTATAAATAACTATATATGAAAAAATAATTTATATATTAGATATTAACAACAATAGTTATAAATAAACTAACGACATAATTATATTGTAATAGAAGTTATATCACGGAGAGAAAATATGTACATACCATAGATCTCAGTAAAATTAGCATATTGTCTTTCCATATTTACACGTGGAATATTATCCTCATCTTTTCTCTTATTATCACAACGTTTCGACCGTTACCCTCTGGTCTTTTTCCGGTTTTTGCCGATTTGGGTATCTTCAGGAAATTTTGAACTGAAATTCTGAACCAGTTATTTAATCTATGGGAGTAGATTGTTTTCGTTCTACTGTCCATGTCTCGTGATATCTCGTCTTGCTCTTATTTAGTACAGTCTGATTATAGCCTACGGCTATATCGTGTTGAATGCACCGGTTCCCGTCCGATCACCGAAGTTAGGCAACATCGAGCCTGGTCAGTACTTTAATGGGTGACAATTTGTGAATACCAGGTGCTGTAAATGAAAGGACCAAGAATGGTCCACCAGTCCCCCAAACTTGGAGGTTGGGTGCAGGGCTAACAACCTTGCCCCGGAAAAGAACAGTTTGTTACAGAAACAGCATCATTTTGTTGCTGCCCTATGCACCATTGGGTGTGATGGATAAATGATGATGATGATGATTATAGTTTGCTCCATTTCCACTGAGTCGAAGTCTGCACTATCCGGCCTAAGGATTGAACTCAAAAATACTATATCACCAAATTCAAGGACCAAAGCTTTAACACACTAGGCTATTGTCCCATCCAATCCCTGGGCCGAGTACTGCAGACTTCGACCCAGGGAAAATGCGGTGAGCAATAACAGCAATGGTAATGATAATGATATCTCTTTCCCTTATAAAGAAACATTTGATATTTATTGACTGAGCAGCAAGTCAGTTGTAGTTAAGAACTACACGAGGTATCTCTGCACACGGCTAACAAAATAAGAACAATCTACCCACACTCCTTATTTAAAAAAAAAATTCACAATGAAGGTCAGAGGAAACAACGGTCGAAACGTGATAATAACAAAGATGATGTTAAAAAACGCTCGTAAATAATGTAAATAATTATAACTTCTTATCGCAAAAATTCAGACAAAAATTATTTTTTCTTTATATAATTAAGTTGAGAAATTTTACATTTTCAGCTTCTCTTCAGCACATCCGGTTTTGATTGCTGGTAAATGAAAATGTAAAAAGCAAAAGTGCGGCTAAGACTGACTAATATATATCTATCATAACGATTTAAGCGCTTGGAGGCCAAAAGTATGAAGCACCCAGTGAGGATTAAACTTACTTCTTCTATGTGCCTTGTCCCTTCAGGACGTAGGCGATCATGGCCTTCCCCGTTTCCTATCCCTGGTGGCTCTGAGCACGCTTTCTGCTGTTACACGATGCAATCCTCGTTCCGTCATTCACCTGACTAGGTCCTTCAAATATGTTATCCGTTGCTTTCCCGTTTCTTGTCCCCTCTATTTGGCCTGTTAGTATCATATTCTCCAAGCCCGCCTTCCTCATTGCGTGTCCCAGGAACTTCAGCTGTCTCTTCCTGATGCTCAGTATTAATTCCCTTTTTGTTTCCATCATTTCCAAGACCTCATCATTGCTCACATGTTCGATCCATGATATTCGCAGCATCCTTCTGTAGAACTAAATTTCAGTTGCTTCAAAAACCGTAAATGACCCAGAAAGACAAACCTGATAATCATTAGACCACGTCGATGTGCCACATATATATCTCGGTCAGTTAAGTGCCATACGTGATACGCGCTTTGGCGATCATGTCTCGAAAGGGACAAGACTGACTGGGCAGAAGTTTTTCCCGCAGTGAGTTGCCATTACTTTCTGCGGTATATTGGTTACCAACCGAGGCTATAGAACCCAATTTGTCATGTTATTTAACCCATTGCTGGGGGGAGAAGCGATGGATTAATACCTTTCCCAAGGGTACTTACGCGTATGTGAATGCAGTGGATTCTACTCGAATTTGTGACTTATTACAATGGTTTATAAAATAAAAATTATTTTACTGAAATAAATGACCCACACAATATTTATTTGGTTTTTATAAATACAATATACTTTAGTATACCATAATTATTTAATTCTAATTCTAAATTAAACATTCCAGCCCCTTTAACTCATGAAGTAGTACAAAATCAATTAAAAATCCTGAAATCCAACCTGCAGTTAAAAATTGTCTACCCATTTAAATAATGTATGGTCCCACTATGTATCTTACCCAGGCAAAAATTAAAAAGTGTCATGCCATGATATCCTTTCGCAGCCTAAATCTTCAACTTCATAATTCAACCTAATTCTCATTTTTGTTTGAACACTATTGACACACAAGCACATTCTCCAGCTACCACTCCTTAATTTTCTAAATAACCATGAATTCTTATATTTTCTAAATAAATCATTTTCACCATTTATTTTAGAATATCACCCGAAGAAGAACAGTATTGTTCTGAAACTTGAACATTTTTTGTGTAGTCATATGCTTTTATAAACCATTTTAATAACAAAATTACAATATTAAGCTCTACTTTGTATTGAGCACTCTTTATAAAAGTACAAGCATGAACAGTAGGTTTTAATTTACCTACACTTAAATTTCTTATAATATATTCTTCCACCGTTTTGACGATAGCGAAAGGTTGAAACCATGGTAGCGTAATCTTCCAAATGTTAATATTTAAAGAGTTCTGCATGTTACATATTTATCTTTTATAAGCGTTTCACCCCGAGCAAGGCATGTCACTGCCACTACTGCGCAGGGGGCTACGTAGAGTGGAGAAAGGCTGATTAAATATAGGAAATGTCAGAGGGTGGGTGATAGGCGGGTAAGGATACTGAGAATGAGGGTTGGGTAGATGAGAGTGTTCTGAGAATAGTTGGGAGTTAGTGTGATAGGTGGTGTCTATTGACCCTACATTTAAACACCTGGAGATTGTAACTGTCGGGAAAGCAGACTTGTGGAAGGGAGTTCCACAGGCGGGAAGCGCGAGAAAAGAAGCTGTTGGAGTAGAATTTACAGTTACATCTTATTTGTTTAACTGTAAAAGGGTGGGACCTAGTTGCTAATCTAGTATCTCGTGTAAATTCCTGCTTAGGCGGCACCAGTGATCTAAGCTCATCGGAGCAGAAGCCGTGAAAGTATTTGATTTTCTCTAGCACTCTGTATTACTGGTTTACATAGTGTATTAAATTCATGAAAGTACTTGTAGAAGAGGCACAGGGAAGCCACATCACGCCGGTGAGAGAGCGGCTGCAGCCGGTCTGCCAAGTCAGTATCAACCACGTTACAGATCCTCCTTTGTATTTTGTCAAGAAGCCCAAGGAGAGCAGCAGGGGCACCCGACCAGATATGGCAGCAATATTCAATACACGGGCGGATGGTAGATTTGCATATGTGCAGAATAGATTCAGGTGGGAAAAATTTATCTTTTATTTTTTCTTTAAATGTGTATTGATCACTTTTTAATACAACTGTTTAATAGTCTAATTTTATTCTGACCAATAACTGTTTTATATATATATATATATATATATATATATAAGAGGAGAGTGAGAGGAACGGGGTTGATACAAAATTAACGGGGCTTGACTTAATGAATTAAGCAAACATCAGACAATTATAAACAACTATGCGTGTGATAATTTTTAGTGGAATTTTTATCCGACATTATTCCTTATTAATTGGATACATGTATTTAAGTTGCCATCACTGTTTAAAAGATTAAACAGTAATATTAATAATAGCCAACCTAGATTGAGAAGTCTAGTTAAAGAAGCATTGTCTCTTCGACAGAAATCGAACCTGTATCCTTTTCCCTCAAGGAAACCGCTTCTGTAGTCGAAACGTGCAGCTACGAGCTTGGCCACATTGATAGAGCAAGGTTCAACTTACCTGTTTAAGGAATGCATATTTTTCATAGGGACCTCTACAAATCTATATCTGCTAGATTCAGTTTCGTAGCTGAAACGTAAATAATTTTTAATGGATTTTTTTTATCCGACATTATTATTATAAACCTGAACTATCAACAATCACGATGAATGGAGTATCCTCAGGGAGGCTCCGTGGTTTGAGTACCTATTGGGACGTAAACTCAACCCAGAACTCGTTGAACTTGTGCATATGATACATCGCTAAAGATGCCGGAAAAATGGTCCGTCCCTTTGTGCCGCTCTTGGTAAGTACATGAATCCTCTATTTTTACAAGAGCCCGATCAGGCCTAAAATTCACTGCTGCAGTATATTGGCAAAAGCTACCCAGTCTTCACGTTCTAGTCTCAATAGAATCCAAGATCTCCGCGTCTTTGTGGGTGACAAATTATTCCCCCTTACAACCCCTTTCTCACAGGTGTAACATCGCAAGCTTCTCACTGCTCTACCGCTATTTACATCGAAAGTGTTCAGACGAACTACATTCCTTAGTTCCACCAATGTTAATCGTCACGGCTAAGACCCGCCATGCCACATAAGTAGCGAATCACCCTAATTCCCTTCGCATTCCTTTGGTAAAATGTTCTACTCGAACAGTTTCTACCAACGAACAGCTTCGCTGTACAAACGATATTTTCTCGATCATTACAATCTTAACCTGTTCAAGTCTAGGGTTAACTGTCATTTTCCACACATATCCGCATCAACCGTGCTTCTTGATAGTTCGCTGATTTGGATTTTAAGCAAAGAAGCAACCTCTAATACAAAAATCTGAAGTATTAGGTTAGCCAATAGTTAGTATACTTAATAATGCATGAAATCGCATTAAAAACACGATGAAATTCTCAGAAACAAACAACAATTATTCATAATTTAACAAAATAAATGAATTGTTTTGAGGCCATGCGTTTTTGTACGCATTTGTTTTTCACAACAATACAAAAGAAAGCTAAAAGCTGTTGAAATCTCTTAGGAAATGAGTAAAAAAAAAAAACTTCCACTTATCTAATACTTTATGACCTGGCCCTCTGACATGAAAATACTGTCCCGTGTGAATTCCCAATATACAGCCGACATCACTCTTTTATAATGCATGTTCAGCGTAAACCAATCAGCATTTAAAGATTGTGCTTATCGGTTTCGTAAATTTGATAAAGCTCCAAACTTCCGTTTTCCAGATATTTTAAAATAATTTTGCACAATTGTTATTCGTTATATTTCTAAATAATTTCATATACTCCTGAATTATTTTTTATTATTATTTCATATATTTTAAAATTACATTTTAATTATTATCTATTACTAATAAAGTCGAGAATCGTTTGCTTTTATTCACCTGATGGAAGAAAAAACTTGACCCGATCATATACATGTCATTGGTGGTGTTGATCTTCAAAGGCAGTAGAGGCTGCCACTGGTCAATTTAGGATCAAAACTGATATTTCTGACCAAACTAGAAAAAGAAGACATTTTTCCTCGATATCAAATAAACCGGAAGTGACCTAATTCTATGTACCTGTGCATTATAAATATTTATTTATTTCTAAAACATGCCAACAGAGATACGGTTTGCCATGGTGAGCAGCCCGGAAAATGGAATGGGAGATAATCTGCGTTTTTTCGCACTTATCAATTCCGGGAAATGATGAATATAAATACGTTATGCAATGACGCCGAAAAAAGTATAGGCTGAAAATAAATGAAAAGTAATTACGTATATTAATGCACTATTTCCCCCAGAAAATATTTTAAAATTGTAAAAACAGAATTTAATTCTAGACCATAGATTTTATTTACGATTATGTTTTCTTACGGTCACATAACGTTGAAAAACTGGTTCTCATACGATTACCGAAAGTAAGCAACGAACTATATAGGTTCAAACTTGGGAATACCAGGTGCTGTAAACTTGGGTGTGCTGTGGGTGTAATGCATAATGGCACGGAATTGTTAATCGGAGATCCGAGTTCCAATTTCCGTTGGGTTCATTATATTCATTTACACGCAAATTCATTTGGCAAAGATATGAATCTACGTCTTATCCTCACCAATGGGTTAATTAGTAAGACTTGTATTCATAAACCATTATTATCTAAAAAAAAAATATTCCAACTATCTAAAAATATTTTCCGGCTTTAAATGACTTGCAACAAATTAATCAATAATACTTATGTTCTTGTGAATTTTTATAAAAGAAAAATAGAAATTTATTCGATCGTATGGACGAGTAGTTAGAATTCTGACCGTCAGATTTGTCAGGAAGGAGAACACTTGGAGCCAATCCCAGCATAAGAAAAAGTGCCTGAAAACAAACATAGCACAATATTACCTATGCCCTGTGAGGAAAATTGAACAGATTAAAGTGTTTGGACGCCGTCGATGGTGATTCTAGCACGAAGTATCGCGTTATCGTGAGCGTGCGTTTGGACATACTGCCCGTATTCAAATTGCTGATCATACCAGGTTATATTCTCTCTCCCAGAAATTCTTACTAAATGTTCGTGCAACATAGTTGCAGCATGAACTAATGGTGGTTTTTGTGGGTATTGGATAAACGCAAATGTGCCTGAAAAGGTGTCTGCAACAGAGACTGGCTAGCTGTCCTAACAGACGAAAGTACTTGGAAATTATTCTAAAAATAGGAATCAATTCTGATAGAATCAATATTTCTGAATCAATAGAATGTGTTGACCTTTTTTAAAAGCATTTGACAAAAAGTAGCTGGATTAATAGATTATTATTCCATATATACTTTTCAGTTATTTTTAATATATATATATATATATATATATATTAAAAATTATTTTTTTAATAATCACATTATAATTTTGCTTTGTCCAACTCATTTAGAATGTACACCCTGCCAATACCGCACAAATGGACTGTTCCGTTTTGATAGTGAAGAAAAATAGATAAGACTGACCAGAGATGCTGTTTACCTGAATTAATACTGGTGGTTTTTTTTTTTTGCACTATTTGGTTAAAGTTGTTAACCTCAAATATTTATCGTTGCAATAGGGGCATTTCCAATGGTATTTTGTAGTCGTTTAACATGCGGTTATCTTATGTATTCATTAGATTTTATGATACACCAGTTAATCAGTCAGTAAAACGTAATACATGCTTGGACGTTCATGCCTCTTTCGATCCATGACTGACTAGGCATATGATTTTCTCGTTGCCATTTCTTTCTGCAGTAGACTAGTTACCAACCAAGACTATAGAACCCAATCTGTCTTACTATGTAAGATAGAAGAGAAGAAATGCAGGCAATTACTTAGAGTGCAAACAGATTTTAACATATGAAAGTGTTATTACTTTCTCTACCTCCTCCTCCTTTTTTTTCTCACAGGAAACAAATGGCATCTTTGATATGTCTTAAAGTTTCTCCTTAAAAGTATTTACGTGTAGGTAAATGCAACGAATTAAACTGGTATCGAACTCGGCTCTCCGATTTCTAATTCTGAGCCGATATCCATTGCACCACAACGCACATCTCAGAGATGCAAGAAATTCAAAACAGGCAAACTGAAATGTTCATGTATACTGATCTATGTATTTTAGGACTATTCTTTTACACTTTTTTCAGCTGTGCTAATGTTTTTGGTCTTTTCGAAAGTATTGAGCATCAAGCGCTGAAATTTTCCTTTTTATCCGCCTTTTCATTTCTTCAAAAAGAACAGCACAATCAAACCGGCTCGCAAAATGCTAATAAGGTTACAAGGCATCACGATGGAAAATAAGTACAATACAATCCTGAAGAACAGAGTAAATATGCCACATTTTTTTGTCGGGTTAAATTTTTTTTTTTAATGTCAGAAAATGTATTTAATTCCGCATATTTTGTATTTTATAGTCCAGCGCTAAACAAAACAAAAACAAACATTTTCAATGAAAACTTTAAATATTTGATGAGATGAATATATCGATATTGTTCATTTAAATTTTTTTTTATAGTGGGTCAAATCTGAGAGTCAGTCAGTTAAGTGCCATACTTGAAACACGCTTAGGCGATCATGTCTCGAAAGAGACATGACTGACTGGACAGAACATTATCCCGCAGTAGGTTGCCATTGCTTTCTGCGGTAGACTGGTTGCCGACCAAGGCTATAGAACCCAATCTATCCTGTTATTTAACCCATAACTGGAAGGAAGAGACGGATTAATACCTTTCCCAAGCTGAGAGTAGAGAGACTAAATAATAGAACGTTTACCCGGAAAAAAAACATTTTTATCTTAAAAAAAAAAGTGAATGCAAAATTCAATCGCAAAAAATCTTACAATACAAAAATACAGTAGCGGCCATAATATAAGGAACGGAAAGAACAATGACATACATATGTGCATTACTTAAAAAGTAATGCATGATTAGCAATGAAATTTTTACCGAATAAAGATGTGTAAAGGGTGTAATGCATAAATATTGTACAAAGTTACAAAAATTTACATAAGTTTTTTTAACAATGTAAATTAAAAGTTTATGCAAATTATTAACATCGTGCCTTAACTTTTATCCAGTAGCTTATTTCCTTTGTTCCATTTAATCTTTATTAAAAAAAAAACTTATGTAAATTTTTGTAACTTTGTATAATATTTATGCATTACACTAATCTTTATTCAGTAAAAAATTCATTGCTAATCATGCATTACTTTTTAAGTAATACACATATGTATGTTATTTCCGTTCCTTATGTTATGGCCGATACTGTATGTTTCAGCTTTAAATAACCAACAATGGGTTGATAAACCATAAAAGCGAATTAATGAATCATTTTTATTACGTTACTAAGTTTTATTTTTTTAATCTATTTTTGTAACACCTCATACGACAAGCGCGATTTATTAAAACATCAAAACTGTTTTCACTGTATATAGTATAATCTTTGAATCAGCCTTCATGACGAAATGTAGTCTGAACTCTTTAATCCGGGACACTTGGGACCAAGCCAGTGCTGTACCACAGAAAATACCGGATGTTAGAAATAATCCCTTATTTTTATTTTATATGTCGTGTCCCTTCAGAACAGAGGCGATTACGTCGCCACATCTCCATGTCTCTTATCGCTCCTAATATATTTCGTCTTGTTATTTCTCCCACAACCTGCTCTGCCATCCATTTCCCATAAAGTATGCCACGCGCTATTTTCTCCTGACTCTTTATCCGCGCCGTGAGTATCAGGTCCACCAAGCCCTCCTTTCTCATTACGTGTCCCAGAAAATTCAACTGCTTCTTCTTGATGTTAAGTATGTTTCCTTTTTGTTGCTATTCTCTCCTAAACCTCATCGTTCTTCGCATGTTCGGTCCTAGGTATCCTCAGTATCCTTCTGTAGAACCACATTACTGTTGCTTCGAGTCTCTCCATGTTTTGAAGAGACTGTCCAACATTCGCTGCCATATAGAGAATAGATATCATATAATAGTCCAGTACTCTTTTCTTTGTTTCCAACAAAATTTTCCTGACTCTTAATACTGTTTAGCTTTTAATATGCGTCTTTGACCATCCCAATACACCTTCGAATCACAGTGTTGCACTTTACATCCTTTCAGAACACTTTTCAGGTATTTAAATTTTTCTACCGGCTTGATTAAAAATCCTTTGCAGACAGTCTTGCCAGCTCATTCCACATATATTGTTGTATTATCAAAAGGTAGAACAAAGCTTAAAGCAGGAAACAAAACAATCATTAATGCTTTCAGTTTTTATTGTTTCATGCAGTAACTCCACATTTTCATCTATTCACATATATCACAGTTAATGCTGGACAATATCCCTACAAATGAAAAAGACCTGAAGTAACAGAAATGTAGTTCTACAGAAGTATGCTGAGGATATTATGGCTGTGCTGTCACCATATATATATATATATATATATATATATATATGGTGACTTTCTATTATTGCTTCTGACCATTTGAACAAATGCTAACTTGAAAATATAGTAAATACTTAGTATATACTATGCATTAAAAGAAATAAAAAATTGTTTATCTACCCATAGAATAATTAACAAATGCAACAAAAACTAACAAGCAAAAGTTTTGTACACATTCCGTAAACACAAATGAAACAGAATAGAAATTGCAGCCTTCGACTGACTTCCGTTTAAATCCTTAATTTGTAAACTTCTGACGGCCAATCATAGCACGCCTTACGCCATTACCGACAATTTACAGCGTCTATATGTACTGTGAATAGTCATAGAAAATCTAGTGGGAACGTGTGAAAGTTTTCACAGCGGAGAAAAAAAGAACTCATGAATTTTGTGAAATGATAATTGACCATCGTTGTGGTGCAGCGAATATCGGCTTGGAATGAGAAATCGGTGAGCAGAGTTCGAATTTCAGTTGAATTCGTTGCATTCACTAAAGTGCATATACCCTTGAAAAATGTTTTAATCTGTCGCTTTCTCCCCAGCTATGGGTTAAATAACAGGATCCATTCGGTTCTGTAAGCTTGATTGGCAACCAGTCTACCGAAAAAAAAAAAAAAGTAATGACAGCCTACTGTTGAAAACTCTTCTGTCTACTTAGTCATATTTATTTAGAGATATATTATCACATATGTATCACGCCGTGGAGAAGTGGCCAGCAATCTTGTCTTGCAAATGAATGCTTCTGTAGTGAGGTCGATATTTAGTGAGTGTCACACACTAGTAACTACTGACTGTACTAAATTAAAACAAGTCAATACCAACCCTGCTAATTCTTTTATGTGCCGAGTCCTTTCAGAACATGGGTGATTATGGCTCTCCACAACTCATTTGTAACTGTAGGTAACGTTTACCTCCTTACCATCCATCATATTCTTCGCTCTGTTATCCAATAAAAAAACCCGTTTAGTAGGATACAGGCTGTTTCCAGCTGTCTATGTTGCCTTGAATATGTCATGTAAGTGTTAAATTTCCCAAACCTCATTATGTGTCCCAGAAATTTCAACTTGATCTTTCGAAATAAAAGTAATTTTATTTCTGTTACCATTTTTCTTAAAACTTCTCCCCCTGCTCAAATGTTTCTCTGGTCTGAATAATTAACAGCCCTACCAACCAAAAGCCATTCAGTTGTGAAGTACCGATTTATACTATCTTGTTTACTGATAATAAATACAGTCATCAGCAAATTTTCAACGTCGTTTCGGGGTGTTTTCTAGAAAGTCTTTCTGTATAAGCGGGCTCAAGTCAAATAGTAAAAAAGTGAACTAACCACGAGAGGATGACAGAAGGCAAAATATATGTCAAGTTCCGAGCTTAAGAGCAAAACAAAAAAAATGTAAATGAATTAAACGCAAAATCACCACGTAGTTTACTACGAATTGTGCTCTGAGACTCAGAACGAGTGAAAACAGATGGGGCGATAAGCAAAATCAATATTTTGAGTTGTAATTATCATTTCGTAAAGTAATAAAATAATCCAATACCTGGACTTTAAAAACAACACCGGAAACAACAGTCCCGGATATTACAATTGAGGATTAGTTTTCACTAATGCAGGACACGCTAATACACGAAAGAAAGTCGATTTGACGATTGTTCGGTCGAAATAAAAATTATAAGACGCAGATGCGGAAATTAAAAAGTAATAAAAACAAAATTGACAAAGAATAAATACAGTTCCAAGACAAATACGGTATAGGCATTTTCCTTAACTACGTCCAACGAATAAACACACACGCACATGAACGCTATCGATTAACAAAACTGCTTATCAATCACAATACTGGAATTTGTAAATTAATGCATGGCTTTTGATTAACAAACCCGAACGTAAGTTTATAAATTGAGCGTTTTAAGGTTCACACAATGCCGGAGTGATTGATTATTCTTGTCAACTCAAATTTACTTTAGCAAAAAAGAAGCGATTTTAAATTCAGATGAATATTTACTACCAAATACTGTTCATTTGATGATATGTGATGTAATTGGACTATTATCGTTAATTGGCGCAATAATGCAATGGTTGTGTAACCATTGTATGTGTCGTTTGCATTATTATTGTTAGACAAAACAAATAGAAAGAGGAAATTCATAGACAACATTGGCTTGCTAAAAATTTCAGCTATTTTGTTGGGCCATTTCTTTGTATATTTGAAACTGTTAACATAGTATTTCAGTTGGCTAATCTTTAGCCCTCGTCAAATGTATTCAATATTCCTATTTATATTAATTACCAATTTCTATTGCTATTTTTCTTTCGGAAGGTAGAGGTTTCCGTAGGAAACATACATGACGAAGGCACAATAATGTATCGGCTGAGATATTCCGTTAAATTCAGTAATGTGTTCAGTTGTCAGAAAATATATTTAATACGATAAGAACTGTTTTCAAAGTTGTAGACACTATTTTTTTTTAATCATTTCAGCCCAAGCAAGGTAATAAATCCACTAAGACGCAAGGGGCTAATTAATGTGAAAGAATATGATAAAAAAAAAACAATATTGAGGAGAGAGAACAAAAAAAAAACAAAAAAAAAGGAATTAAGACAACAGTAACGAAGTTTTTGAAGATCAAGGTCGATTAGAAATCCAGAAGCCGGATGAGTTGCACAACGAGAAGTATATGAGAAGAAACTGTTAGCATAGAACTTACGGTTGCATCTATTGTATCGATTAACATCGCATTTAAATTTTTAAAGAAATTTAATTTTGTGGTGAATCTGATATTTATAAAACTTGGTATATATTCTACATTTTCTATAATCAAATGTTGAGTAAATCATCGGATTTTATTAGCAGCACATTGCTGTGGAGTACTGACTTGTCCAGAAAAGTCGATCAAACTTATCCCCAATGTGTTTCTCAGGGGTATGGTCGCGTGTCTGACTAAACTTCCAATATTTACTTTTGACCCAAGTATAAACCAGGCCAGAGACTACTTTTGACTAAGCATTATAAGAATAATAACTAGAAGAGCAGTCAAAGACCACAACCCTCCGTCAAGGCAATTCCAACACCATTAGCAAGAGATGATTATTAAAATGGCTGCAATAAACCTGATCACTCTCAATAGTGAAAATATAAGAAATAAACTCGACCGCTCTCAAAATTAAATCCACACATAAAATGAATCAGGGGAGGTGATTCAGTATTCAAAATGATCTAGGGGAAGTAATTCAGTTTTTGGCATTTGAAAGGCAACAATTAACTTTTATTAATAAAACCGGAAAAATAACCCAGAAACTTTATCCCATACTGAGTCGAATCTAAAATCTAATCAGTTCGTGTCAGTCATGAGGCCAATCATCACTGGAAGTTTCATCCGAATCCATCCAGTGGGTCTTAACCAGGGACAAGCAGACAATGAGACAAACGTAATCGAATACATTATGTCCGCATTAAGGTGGAGGGGGGTAATAATAATAGTAGTAATAGTAATAATGGTTTAAGTATTTATAATCCAACGGTGATTGGTATGTCGTAAAAGCTATTACTACTTATACACAGCTCATACACAAGAGACAAGCAGACATTTATTGCTTTTGAGCCTTCTGAATGATCTTCAGCTCAATTACGAAATTGTATTAATATTATTTGATTAAAAAACAAAACTTTCACATTTCTAATGAAAAATAAAAATAAAAAAGAGAAATATATAAAATAAAATAAGGATTTACATCTAGAAACCCTGGTCTGCAATGAAATGGTAAAATTCTTGAAATGCGCATAAATTTTGTGTTTAACCTCTTTTAGGATATTTCTTTTTAGGATATTTTCAGTTTCAAAAAATGAATTTAGCACCCATCTCAAAAAACATAGGAATAGAAGTCTAGATATTTAGTTCCGACATCATCTTTTACAGGGTGCATGCTTTGAGAACATGGGCGATCATGGTTCCCCACAACTTTCTATCCCTTGTTCTCCTGAGCATTTTTCTCTTTGCTGAGGTTAACGAATGACCCTCAATTCCGTTCCGGCATTCGTGAACACAAGTTAAACAGATAAAGGGCTCGCTGCCTTTCCCTCTCTAGCCCTCGATATACTAGGTTTTCCAAGCCCTCCTTCCCCATTATGCTTCCAAGTAATTGAAGCTATTTTTTTCTTTTTACTGATTCTGAGTATAATTGTAATCCTATTTTCAGATGGCTGGTATTAATTTTAAGTGATTTTTAAAGTGAAAAGAGATTTCTCTAAAATTGGAGAAAACAATTATTTTTGTTGGGAAAAGTAGTCGAAATGTTAACAAGTGGAAAAATCCAGTACAATGAGTACATTATTTTTAAGCGAATTTATCAAAGCGATTCAAGTCCAAATATATGTCGATGGGTTTTGACGATGTGTGACCCGTGGTCAGGCAGTTGATAAGAGCAGGTAGACAATAAGAGGGAGAGTGTTTTCTCCCCTTCTATTGGTAGTCGGGATGTGCGTTGTGGCGCAGTGGATATCGCTCGGAACGAGAAAACGAGAAAACGGGGAACCGAGTTCGAATTCCAGTTGAATTCCTTGCATTCACTTACGCGCAAATACCCTTGGGAAAGGTATTAATCCGTCTCTTCCTTCCAGTTATGGGTTAAATAACAGGACGGATTGGGTTCTATAGCCTTGGTCAGCAACCAGTCTACCGCAGAAAGCAATGGCAACCTACTGCGGGATAATCTTCTGCCCGGTCAGTCATGTCTCTTTCGAGACATGATCGCCCAAAGCGTGTATCGCGCATGGCACTTAACTGACTGACTGATTGGTAGTCGATTTCGAGCTGGTAAGAGTTATACAGTGAGGGAAATGAAAAACTTATACACTTCTTTCCCACCAGGGTCTGGGCGCCTGTTTAAGAAAATCAGAATGCAAGACGAAATTAGTCAGTAGGCTCCTCGATCTTTCTTTCTGTTGCTGTTTTCTTTAAAACTTCTTTACTGCTTACTCGTTCCGTCAATGAAATTTCTCAATATACTTCTGTAGGAAAAAAAAAAAAAGCATTTTTACTGCCTCCAGATTTCTCTTCAGCCGCGCAGAGACTGACCAGCATTCACTGTCATATAAAAGACAGGATCACATAGAAAAAATAAGTGTGTGCTACATTGCTAAATAATTTTCCGTTTCTCACATATTGCTTAGCTTTTGAAAATGAGTCTTTTGCTAGTCCAAATACGTGTTCAGATCTCGGTGTTGTATATTCCGCTCTCTCTGTTAAAACATTCAAACTTCTATACCTTTACGATGTTGACATCTAAAATTTGTAACTCATTTTTTTATTGCTGATGACCATACTTTGTTTTCCTGCAGTTGATGGGTAGTCATTTTTTTTTGCCTTCTTTTACTATCGTTCCTAGATGGTCTTGCAGTTTTTTTTCCCCGAATCAACCATCAACACAGTATCATCTGCGTATCTTATATCAAGATTACGCCCACCAATAAATCCTTGTAAGATCTCTAATAATCTTAAAAGTGTTGCTGTAAATGTTGAATAATTCCTTGTCACTTCTCTCCATTTTTATGTAGTTACTCATTCGATATTTATTGGGGGTACCTCGACACAAAACCAAGCTAAGAACACTCGCAGACGCTTATAGTACAAATGTGTATATTTTCAAGAAAATCGGTTCAGCCGTTTCGGAGTCTATAGGTAACGGACACACACACAGACAGACAGACAAAGTTTCATTTATATATATATATATATATATATATATATATATATATATATATATCGATAGAATAATCATCAATCACAAGTGGAATAATCATCACCACTCATCTGAAATGTCTTAATTCTTTTCTTAATTGTGGATTGATTACAGAAATTTCATCTAATTAACTGCAGAAACAGAAATTCTATTAAGAAATTAATTTTAATGAGAAAATCTTTAAAAAAATTCAATACATATAAGAGCAGGAAGACTCATCTCAAATGTATTTTCAAAGTAGAGATTTAATTCTTGTTTAATCTCCTCACTATTGATTAAACACTTAGTCGTAATCTCTGGGATAAGTTGGTAGCATAACGGTTACTGACCCGTAAATGGAAGTGTTGAACCGAGTACAAGTTTCAGCCGAGCTTGTTGCGCTCACTTTCGCAGAATTACCCTTGAGAAAGTTATGACAATCTCTTCACCCCATAACTATGGGTTAAATAGCATCATAAACTGGTGCCAATGATCTTGCATATCAACCATTGTAAGACAAGAAAAACCACTCAAATATAATTCCCAAAAAGGCATAAAAATTCACATCTAATATAAAAGGAAACTGTGGAGAACTATGATCGCCTACGTTCTGAAAAATCAAAGAAAAACTATTTTTACTGAGAAGAGATTATAGTGGATCCATCTATTTTTTTTTTTTTTTTTTAAATCGAAACCATCCGATTATTCAAAGCAACACAGTGGTAAATGGGGAAAAAAGTAAATATGTTCAGTGGTTTGTTTTGTAATTGAACATAAACAAATAAAAAGTTGGCCAATTTGGTTTATAGAAATCAGTAACTCTGAGATTAAGCGATTTTGTACCCGTTTCTCAGAAATCCATGAATTATATCATCAATTATTTGAAATTGATTAGAACGTAGGCGATCATAGCTCTCTATAACCTCCTAATAAATTTTGTTTTTCTGTTATTTCTCCCAAGCGCTGTACCGTCATCCACTTATTCAATCTCAATAAGTATGTTAAGCGCTGTTTTCCTAAACCCTCCTTCCTCATTATAACCCCTAGAAACCTCAATTGCTTTTGATGGGTCCATTTTTCTCCCAAGTTCCATCGATAGATTTTTTCTCTCAATAGAGATTAACTACTTTTCTAAAGCACAGAATCTCCGGAAATTATGCTTTTTTATCAGCATGAAGTAATACAAGCGGTCAGTAGTGAAATCACCGTTTCCGGTGCCCTGTTTTTAAGGTTATATTTTAACGGGTCCCCTGTTAAAGGCCATTGCCTATCTGACATAGCTTCTGCTGCGTTTAGTATCATGTGCCAGTATCAAATTTTACATGATTTTTATATCGATAATATAATGAACCCAATCATCACTGGAGAAACACTACTTTCGTCATGTGCCAGACGAAAACTTAGTAAAAGAAACCAATTCCAAATCAGCAGGCAAAGAGCCAAAGGGTTTACAAGTTATGAATTTTTTCTGACTATTTTCTCAATTTCATATCTAGCATAAACAAAGTCATTTAAAAAAAAAAAGGGATATTTTTTATTAATCCGACAGATTTTTATTGCTTAAAATTTATTTTTAGTTGATACTCGTATTTGAGTTGACGTTCCGTATATTTATTAAACAGTAAATTTACTTATTTTCTTTTAAAGGCCTAAATATTCCGGGAATTTTATTAAATAAAAAATATATATATATGCTCTTTAAGAAGATTTAACATTACAAAAAATTTGTCAAAAATCGGTAGGAGGCTGACAGGGCGATTATTGGAGGGGCCTGAGGGTTCTCCAGAATTCTTAAAAACAGGAACAATGGAAAAAGATTTCCAGTAGGCAGAAAAGCAAGAAGCAGAAAGACTAGTTTGAAGGGGAGTGTTCAGATGGACATTTAAGACGATGACTTGGATTTCATCACCTCCGCTTGCCTTATAAGGATCAAGCTTTGAAATTATGTTGGAGACCAGCGAGGGGGTAATGTAAACGTCGCTCAGTTGAGCCTCAGTTCTAGGTGGGAAGTAGGGTGTGGATACTCCAGACGAAGTAAGTGAGGAGTTGGAGAAGGATCTGCTAGCAAAACCCTCTGTAGCTCTAGGGACCTTATCTTTATTGATTAAAGGAAGGATGGAGGGTTTGCTGCTGTTAACACAATTTTGCAGAGCCGTCAATAGTCTTTGGAGCCGAACTTGCGGGCTGCTATACGCTGCTTCATTATGTCAACAAGCAACAGCTTAGTGTCATTGAGGATCCTCTTACACTCATTAGGAGTAGAGGCAAAAAGCGCTTATTATAGTCAGACGCGCGGCTCCGATAAAGCCGGAAGAAGTGATTCTTGTAGGCTAAGGTAGCCAAGCAAACAGGAGAGAACAAGGGAGCGAATGGGGTTTTAAGATGGAACTTCCTGGCTTGGATGAAAGCATCGATGCCAGCTTTCAGCCAGGAGGAGATCTGAGAGAGACAGTCTTCAATGGGAAGACTAAACAGTTTTTTTTTCCCAAGGAACGTCTCCCACTCCGCCTTTGATAGCAGTAAGAGATTCTGCTGGTCGGAGGTTACTAGCGGAAAGGGCAGTGGAGAGAGATATTGACAGAAACCACAGCATAATGAGAATTGTCAAGAGTGAAAAGCTGCATGGCATGGAAGGAATCAGGAATAGAGTTAACTACTTGCGTGAGAGACTGGGTGATTGCAAAGTTCAGGGTGTGGATGCCAGCAAGCACAATGACAGTTTTTCAGCCAATTGGCATGGTGGGCATTAACCCTCTAGGGCCATTCGTATCATATTTGATACAGTATGAAAACAAGCCTTGAAAGAAATATTTTCCTGAAAACTTTTTTAAGAGAAATATTTTATAAATTTCAAATGAAAGCAGTACTGACTGCTCAGTCAATGAATACCAAATGTTTCCTTATAGGGAAATACTGTATCAAATATGATACGAATGGCCCTAGAGGGTTAAAGTCACCGAACACAAATATGTTGGCGAACGGGTGAGAGACAATGGCCTATGTTATCAGAGACACTGTCCAGCAAGGAACAGGCAGGAGAAGAAGGGGAGCAGTAGAGAAAGAAAAGTGAGCTGAGTTTAGTAGAGCGAGACGGAGACGCAGTAAGGATGGTCAGGAGATTCAAGAGAAACCTTCTTAGCCAGAAAGAGATGTTTGCTGACAAACTCCCAGGTCATGCATGTAGATGCTAGAGTCCTTCCTAAAAAGGGGAAGGTAATCTGGGATCGAGAAATCAGAGGAGGGGATTGTGGGGTTCAAGTTAGCTTCACAGAAGGCTGGGATGTCTGGGGTCCTTTCATGGAGAAAAGATTCTACACCGCAAATGTTGGTAGGCATAACATGGCTGTTAGTGATGGAAATGCTGAGGGGGTTTAGGTATTTATTTTAGGCTGGTTTAGCATTGTATTTGTAGCTGTGAGTATTCGTTTTATTATTTTTTGGTAAGGAGAGGACTCGAGGAGTGGCAGCAGACAGTCAACAACTACGACATGTGTAGGGAGGGATCTGGCGCAGACTACAGCATAGTGCGGCCTTAGGGTCACTATTGAGGCCTTAGGAGAAAAAAAGTAAACCGGGAAACCTGAATAGGGATGCGCCTCTACTCCTCATCAATAGAAGCAGGTGGTGTATGAACCGGGCGATAGTAGGGACTATCTACTTCAATTAAAAAAATAAAAAGATTAAATAAAAGATATGCGTGAGATTTTTTTTTTGACACACTAAGTTCTCAAATAGTGAGATCAGGTTCACGAGTTGAAAAATAGTGAATTGTAGATGAAATACGTAGGGAGAGAAGATAAAAATATTAAGTAATTACTTGAAAATTATATTTCAGATTAGACACATCTTTAATATTGTTGTAGAGTGGCTAATACCCCTGCAGCACTCTCAGTGATGGAATGGAACCGGGCACGAAATGGTCTATTTAAGTAAAGAATAGTAGCATTTGAGGCGTAATAATCGAGTGTCATTTGAGTAATATTCGGACTGGTTACTTCGGCGACCATTGTGATCTAAACCCCTCCTTTCTGTGTTGTAAGTTCTGTCTTGTCTGTTATTGTAACTATTGTACTCTCCCGTGTATATCCGTTTAGCACGAGATATTGTGCTGCATAATAGCGCGGCACACTTTCTCTGTGTATCGTATCCACATCGGCGATACAACAGATATGAAATGCCAAGTAAACAGGAATGAGCCTGTTTGACATCATCTCTCTGCTTTTAAGCAAGGTCACAAAGCTGCTTGAGATATTTGTGCTGTGTACGAAGATACAATGATTCAAAGCTACGAGTCAATGGTAAGTTGTATATTGAACAAATGAGCCGGCTCAAAGAGGTGATTCAGCTGAAAAGACCTGGCCGGTGATACTGTGAGATTATTCAACCTGAAATTGCTCACGCGCATAGGTCGCTAACATGACCAAACATTCAATAAAAGAAATCGGTTAGGAATTTCTGCTACACCTACCAAATTCTCTTGATTTAGCCTCTTGAGACTAACACCCTTTTCGGTTGCTTTCTAACAAATTGAGCGGGGGGGGGTTTGTTCAATAACAATGTGGAGCTTAAAACGAGGCTTGATGAATGTTTCGAGTCAAAACCTAGTGATTTCTATCGTCAAGGCATTGAACAATTAGTGGATCGAAGGCAGAAGGTCATCAACAATGAAGGGAAATAGATAGTTATAATAAATCATTTAACAATTAATAAATAATACGTAGTAAAATAAATTATAAAGAAAGCGAAAGAACTTATGTAACAAGCTAATAGAAGTAATATGTGGAAGCTGGATTTTTTTAAAAATCGTATTACTCCGAGCAAGGCGGTAACGCCACTGATGTGCAGGGGGCTACATAAGAGTAAAAAAGATTAAGTAGAAGAGAGTGAAGAGAAAGATGAACCAGTTAGAAAGACGCAAGAGAAGGATGGGAATACAGGTGCGATGACAGTTGCAAAGGTGGAGAGAAAGAAAAGGATATACAGGGTGGTGAAGAAAGAACAAGAGACAGGTGGTTAAGATATGAATATTGACATTGCATTTAAATTATTGAGGGTTGTAGCCGACAGGAAAGCAAAAATATAGAAGCGAGTTCCACAGGCGGGAAGTGCGAGAAAAGAAGCTGAAGGAGTAGAATTGTCGTCTGCATTTGGTTGATCTAACTGTGAATGGGTGGGACCTAGTTGCCAATCTGGTTGCACGAGTAAACACATGTTGCAGAGGCACCAGCGACTTAAGTTCGTCAGAGCAGAAGCCATGAACGTATTTATAGAATAGACAAAGGGAAGCTACATCAAATGAAGTTAAAACGTAAGGATATTAATAAAACAACTTACAACGCTTTAGCGAAGGTATTCGAGTAATATTGATTCTTTCTTTGAAAAATGTATATTAAAAAATGTTTCTCCTTTGTAGATACAAAATATCTCCGAGAGTGAGTGTTAATCCCGGATGGTCAGTCAATAAATTGGTAGCCTATTGATGCAAAAAACATTTATATTTAACATAATCCAGTGTTGGTTATATAGGTACGTCAATAAGTACGTAGCCTAATGAAGGAAGCTCGCCAGAATCTATCGTACATATTTAAAGTATACAATTCTACCTTGCTTGAATGTTGCTACCACAACTGGTTTATTGCTTCCGGTATACATTTACAGATTCTTGATAAAATCCAAAGAAGAATCTGCAATGTCAATTGTCCTGATCTGACTCTCGGCTTCAGTCACTTTTCCAGCACCATAATTTAATTTCCGTATGCTTTTTAAATAAATACTTTTATGGCAACTGTTCCAATAAACTTTCCTTGATATACGCAGACTTTAATAATTTAAGCGCAGTACTACATTGGCAGTAATTTATTGTCTTACAGTTGAAATGGCTAGATGTAACCGTAAGTTCTATGCTAACAGCTTCTTCTATCGTATTCTTGCTTGTTGAACTTTCTACTGTTTTACTGATTCCGTCAACGTTGATCTCCAAAAATTTAAATATAATGTCAATCATTATCTTCCGGTTTTTTAATTCTTGTTCTCTTATTGTGCTCTCTACTTAACAGCATTTTTCTCGTAGTCTCTAATACACTATAACCTCTTGTGTCTTAGTTGCGATATTGCCTTGATTGGGGTGAAATGATTAAACCATTTCTTCAACATATCTTTTCTTGTCAATGCACTTAATTCGGTGTTGATTATATAGGTACTTCAAGGAGCACGTAGCCTAATGGTAAAAAATTATTTTAATGAAGAGATGTGTTTTTTAATTTAATTTTCTTTGCCAGTGCACCTAATCTTCTTTGTCAGTGTTAAGTAGGCTAATTGTTAACAACCAATAACATTTTACGGAGGAAAATTTTACAAATTGGGTGGGAAAAAATACCTTTTCCCCTGAAAATGTACAATTCATTTGCCTTCTCTTCCTCTCTCTCATATATATATATATATATATATATATATATATATATAAAATTCAAAAAGATGATCAGATAGGTAAATCCCAAAGACCATTATATTTTCCTGTGTATGGAAAAATTTTTTGGGACTTCTACCAGTATAAAATCTTGTAACACTTGAATTTTAGTAAATAAAATTTTGGTTTCGCCGTTGCTGAAGAAGCCAGGATTTCTTCGTGAAAAATGAAATTTTTGTTATATATATATATATATATATATATATATATATATAGTAACCATAATATACATATAAAGCGAACTGTCTCTGGATGGGGACCAATCACATTCAGTTCATTTATGAAACCAGTCTTTTATTACTCTTTCTGTGTTCTTTTTCTATCTCTCACCCTGTGTCTGTGTTCGTTGTCTTTATCGTGTTATTTTTTAAACTTATTTCATGTATATCTATCAGAAATGAACTTTAAATAGAGATAGATATATAGAGACTAAAGTAGATAGATAGAAGACTCAGATCGACAAATCGGTTGGTATGAAAAGAATAGAGAGAAAGACAGAGGCAGAAACAAATTTGTAATCTAAAAAGGATTCAATGGAGATTGTCATCAACAACATTATATCTATGAAGTTATTTAAGGGGCCTAATTCTAGACCATATTCCTGTCTTGGCGGTCCCAAAGAGATTAATTTGTTATATAATAGCAAATGATCCTTTTGTCAGAACAATTTGACTCAACATCAATTTCAAATAATGTATTATGTATATGTATATGCGCGCGCGCGCGCGTGTGTGTGCTCGTGCAAACAAGCTATTTACATAATTTCTCAACTGACCTCAAATTCCAGGCTGGGAATCGGAAAGGTTTTTGTCGAGGTGAGGGTCACCGGCTTCGTGCTGGACAACGCAGGCAACAGTTCGACGTGTAAACTAGCAAAACGAACCCTGCGTATCGGCTTCTCTGTTGGTTGAAAGTTGAACCGATTGTAAATATCAACAAGTTTATATTCCATGTCGACAGAGTCCCTTTCCTCGTCCTTGTTCTCCATCTTGAGGGATTCTGTCATTAACACAGACACTTCGCATTTCTCGCCCAAGATCGAAGGTCCATTTTTTGAATTATCCACGTCTTCATCGTCGCTAACTCGAGACACGGGCTTGGGGTACAATGCTTCGCTATGTTTGAGGGCGGGTGGCGATAAATTTGACATCGCGAGATTTTTCTGCCTGGTGTCCACCTATACGTGCATAAGTGTAAGTGCCTATGGTAGTTTTCGTATATGAAAACGTATGCATAACCTATTTATTTCTGTATACTCTATAATATGTACACCACGTTTTTTTGTATATACGTAAGTTTTATATTTATGCGTACTTTATAGACAGGCATATCAGCATCTGTTACGTATATGACTAAAAGTGTATGTATGTATGTATGTATGCATGCATCTAGTTTTGTTAATGATTGCAAGTTTATTCTTCCTTTATATTTATGTATGCGAGTTGTTGTCTGTGGATATAAAAATAGAAAACAGCGTAAGAATCACCGGGCGCACTGATACCGAGATCGATCCTCGCTCGCCGATTTATAAATATGGCTGTGGATCAATATTGCCTTTTCTTTTTTTAAGCAACAGACTTCACTCACGAACATTTTCGAGAACCACTCAAAGTAAAGGGTTACTGTCAAGATGGTAATGATGAATGAGGTTTGTGATACAAATGAAAGAACGGTGGTGGTTAGATAATGATTGACCCTTGACATGAAAGGGTTAATGATATTCGCTTTAATCTAATGTAGATCAGTAGAGAGAAATTTAGAAACTGTGTGTGTGTGTAACGGATTTTCTTTTTTCAAGCTTAGCTTAGACCGACACAAGATCAAATCAAGAGACGGAATAGGCTGAGTATTATCGTGAATCTTCTAAATGAAAATCAGTATATGACATTCTGCATTTTACCTTTGTGCGAAAATCACGTTTCTATCGTGTGTGTATATATATATATATATATATATATATATATCACACAATTATTTACGTATCGATCGGCACTTCTGTTTTGGAATAGATTGTCTATATAGTTTATTTAATAGTAACGTTGGCGTAATGTAATGACTAACAAGTTCGTCTCGCGAGATCAATTACAACTGAGTAGTGAGTTCGATACTCACCGGGTGCTCCATACATTCGGCCTTGTGTCACATCTAAGCTATGCTCAGTAAATTAGTAACGTTCTATGTAAGATATTTCGCCTCTTCTGCCTACGACCAGAGTTTAGAATCTGTACGCTCTCTCACTATATTCCACCGAACGCCCCGTGGCCCAGGAGTAGAGTCGCCGACTGACGCCAATTCGATCGGGTTTCAAGCCTGGGTTATGTAGCAATCGGAGTCTAACCGTACTGATGAACTGTGATACAGCGAAACAGATCTGTCTGCGGATGACTATATATATCTATATATATATATATATATATATATATATAGTGTAAATTTATATAGATAAAAAGTATTCTTGTCTATGTATATCAGTTTGTACATGTGTGCAAAGTGTATATTGATTAAAAATGTATATGCATATATATATGAGTATGCACACATATGATAAGTGTGTGTCCTCAAAACTACGTAGAATTATCATTATAATTATCAGTATATATGAAAGTATACATGTAATTATACGTAAATATGTATATACATATTAATTTAAGCAAATGTATGTGCAAAAATCCGTGGATAATTTTTTTAAATATTCGTTCATTTTTCTATGTAATTTTGATGGATGTAAGTGCGTGTTTTCAGATAACCATGTAAATTAGTTTAGAGGTATATATTATTAAATATAAATGTACGCAACTCCTGGGGGTGTATGCTAACAAGTTACACCGGAGGACAAAGAGCTTAATGCCAAAGTGGCAGAGCATTTATAATTCATATTAATTTCTTTAATTATTCTCCGCTGCACATTGACCGACCACCACTAGCTATTTATTTGCGCTCAATATTCATCTAGTCGGACTAATTATATAACATGTATATATATATATATATATATATATATATATATATATAGATATATATATATATGTGTGTGTGTGTATTTATGTATTGTGTAAATCAACGTGACTATTGTTTGTTATATCTACACTTATGTATAACTAATTGTAGAAAGTCATGCGTTTATATATTATATATATATATATATATATATATATATGTATATATAGAGAGAGATACTAAAAGTATAAAAATGAAATTAAACATTTGCTATATTTATAAGGGAATAGTCGTTAATGTAAAAGAAAGCATTTCTAAATATATACATTGTGGGCATTAAAATCAACACTATGATGTCTGTCAGTTTTATACCTCAGAGCGATCCTTAGACCACACACACACAGTGTGTGGGTATATATATATATATATATATATATATATAAATATCAAAATAACTAAATAGACTAAGTATGTAGGCTGTGTGTATGTATATATATATATATATATATATATATATATATAGTTTAGAACAGGGATTTCTCTTTTGTGCTAGTACCACCTGTCACGTGTTTATTTACAAAGAAGACGGGCAATGCCAAGTAACATCCATTGCGCTAAGGAACGTTATGCCAAACACAATACGGTACTCTAAGGACCTACAAACTTATGAGAAAATATGTATATATGTAACTTCAGATATATCTGGAAATTTTGTGCGTATTTAATACATATAGTTTTAATCAGAGATCTTTTTATGAAGCATATTCATATATTTAATTTAAATTTTGGATGTTCTAATATTAAAAAAACTGCGTTAATATTGTCAATATTCAAAGATTTAATTTTTCTAATCACAAAAACAAAGAAAAAAAACTATTAAAAAAAGGTGTGAACTTTTACATATATATATATTCTGGAGAGTATATAAAGTCGATCGCTGAAACCTCCTGATGAGTGAGCCAAACAATTAAGACACTCCGGAGTTGAGGTTCATCTATCAACTAAGTGATAAGTTGCGTTGTATTATATATATATATATATATATATATATATATATACATACATACATACTGCTAGTACTGTAGATGTTATCCTTTATATAACTAGTGTATTTGATGCAGTAGAAGACCCATTTCCCCATCAATTATTAGAATTTTGTAATAAATGCAAGAAATAAAAATTAAAAAAAAGAAACGTATCAAATTAAGTAGCACTTTTTTCGATTAACCACGTTACTTAGAATAATTATTTCGCTACTGATGAAAATATAAAAAACAGACTTAGTTGACAATAATATAAGTGACAAGATGAGTATAAAAAAAAGCACCGTTGATTATTTACGGTTAATTTGTTTAAATTATAAGCTGACTTTTTTTTGCGTCGTGTGACAATAATTGTAAGTAAAACGATGCATTAAGTTCTCTTTGGCGCAAAAAAGAAACTTGTTTTGAACTGATCCAAATAGTGAATATGGATCAAGTTCCAGTGACATTTGATGTAGCATTTTTTTTAAAAAATATTCCTGTTTGAAATTAACGGTGGTGTCTGTTATATCATCCAAGAATATATATCTTTGTATATAATTATATATACGATAGGTCCGTGCAAAAGTTTCCACGCACAAAACGTTTTTCAATTGTTCATTCAGTTTCTAGTTAACATAAATAAATAAATAAAAATCGCTGCCAATTTTTTTCACGTGGGTGCGCGAAAAATATACTAACACAAAAGCGCCTCTGTTTTTGTATTTATATAATGTAATTTTATGGGAATAGGTGTAAAGTGTAAACTAGCATGAATACACGTTTATATGAGCGGTAGCTCGTGTGTGTATTCATAAGCATATATTTTAAGTGTAGTGTATCAACTAGTTGTTGTGCATGTAAATATATATATTAGTCCTTTCGTACACAAGTGACTATCTCTTTGAAAGGGAATTGTGCACATATAGGTACAGATTTATAGACCGATGTATGCTGGTATGTGAATATTAAAAAGTGTTTTTATATTTATACATAGATACGGAAGTATCTATGTATAAATATGCGTCTATTCGTATCGATATATATGTGGTTGGGTGATTTTTTTAAAGTTTGCGTCTTGTGTATGTCCGTGTCGAAAGTTAATGTTTTGATGGCACCGACAGACCTGTGTTTTTTTTTGTTTTTTTTTATCAGATCGTCAAGCAACAAGTATCGATATAAATTCTGTGTAAATTAAAATATTGGCAGTGTACGCCTTCAGAGAGAGAGAAAGAGAGAGAAGTTTTAGAACTGTGTTTGTGTAATAATGTGCCGGGATTTTATGCCTGTTTGTGTAAGTTCTTACCTATATGTTGGTTTTTGATATAGGAAAATCTATTAGTTTATATATGTATTATTATGTAATAGTATTTAGCATTATGTAATAAGTATTAGTATATAGATTAGTTTATATGTATATTGTATGTGCTCGTGTGGTCGGCCTTGTGTAGATGTGAGGTAGAGATCGATAAACGGAGGATGAGAATCTACATCAGGATTTATTACCTGTTTGTGTTTATATGTAAGGTTGTGTGCGTATGTGATGATCTTGATTTTAAAAGTATAGTTAATTGTTTTTGTATTGTATGTTAGATACTGAAAAGTTTAAGTGTATGTAGATATTTGTATATATGAACCGGTGGGTTTCCATGGGTGACGGAAACGGACGGAGGATATCCAAATAAAAGAGAGCAGAGTAGAAGTTTTGCTTTTGGACATAGGTAAAGTTCCAAGATATTTTTGTTGTTGTTGTTACTGCTGCTGTTTCTCTTACTGCTAATGTTACTGCTGCTGCTAGTGTTGAGTAAACTTAATTGGATGTTCGTCAGTTTCTTTCTCTGGACAGTTCGCTATTGATCATTCTATCTTAAATTTTTATAGACGATCGAATAGTAAAGAAAAGAAATTATGGACGTAAGAACCAAAGAACAATCCACAATGATAAAAGAAAAAAAAAATTTTGGAGGAGGGGGGGGGGCTCCCCCACCTCAGTAAATTATTTAAAAAGAACTGTTCAAAACAAGAGATGAATTAAGAGAAAGTCAAGCGGGAATAAAAATATAAAAATACATTACTACTATTTTGTTGGAAGTAAAACATAAATAAACTCATCTTTGGAGACATCCCCATGAAACAACGGTTTCCGAGCAGTTCCCGCAAAACGCTGACAATTGCTGTGAGTTCTATCTTCCTTGTTGCCGCATACTTGCGACCTTGCGCTAAGTTACGCTTGTGTATATATATATATATATCTAGTTTAGCATCTTAAAGGCATTTTTACTTTCTTCACGTATCTAGGGAGGTTCTTAATCAAAATTAATGCAGTCGGGGGCGTGTCATTTTGATTATTGCTTGGTAATAATTCCGTTTTAAAGAGGAAGGCACTATTTTTCTTTTTATTTCCACCCCCTTATATTTCCGCCTACATTGTTTTTTTCTTTCATTTTCCTCTTCTCCCCTTCATCTACTACTTTAAATTTCTTCTCTCCCTTTTTCTCCTCTTCTACATTCGCCTACCTCTATTTCATCTTTCTTCTCTTTCTCTTTTTTTTGTTATTCTTTAAAAAATCGCGCACGTCGCTAGATAAAAAAAAAAAGGAAAGAAAACCAGATATAGTAAAGAAACAATACGTCTCCTTCGATATGTCACCTTCACCAAACGAATGCAAAAGGCAAGTTAAAATTTAGCAACATCTGACAACTTATTAAAAACAAACGATAAACAAGTCACATTTCTATTTGTTATGCAACATTCAGAAAAGCTTAGAAGCCAAACATCACGGGATATACTACCTTCACCGCATGCTTTTATTTCGATATATGGCTGATCAATAGAAACGGTGACTAATTTCATATCTTCCTCCTCATTATTATCTCATTAACTGCGTATGAGAGGGATTCCAGTCAATTCAGTCTTATGGCACTACTAATATCTTGCTATTCGGACACACATGCTCATTTGTTAAACACACATTTCGATAGTTTTACGTTTCGGCCTTCTTCAGGTGTCTGACGTTGTACACAGTAACCGTTTTGAAATTTCAAACTGGACCCTTTATTCAACCTATAGCGTAGATTGTTTTCTATACTTATAGTATATTTCATATCATTTAGTACTCCCTAATCTTTTTACAGAAACAGCACTAGCAGACCTAAGGAATGAACTTACAACTAACAGGAAATTAAATATATTTTAAACAATACCGTGTTGGTCCTTTGGGTCCTGCCTTAACTGCCTCTGAAATTGTGTTAGTTGCTGTAAAACCAACCTTCAAAACTGCGGATATGTCACCTATGATGATTACAACTGTCAATTCAGGCATCACAAACTATGGAGCATCTTATAGTTTGCTCCAATCTTGAAGATTCATTGGAGCATGCTCCAATCTTGAAGATTCATGCTCACTTAACGAACTTGAAACCTTAACACTAAGCAGGGCCCTGTGTGCAACACTGAATGGGTGTAGTGTAGCGACTAGATAAGATGTAGACCAATACCGTATATCTATTGGCTTATGTATGTTCCATGGATTATCACAACTGTAGGTGACGAGAATTTTCGCCATCAAAGAACAACAAGAAAAAAAAAAAGATAATGGAAATTCATCGGCCACACTTTGATGGCAAGTCCCAAGCAATAACTGCAAAGTGATACTGACCTGAGTCGCTGAAAGAAAAGGAAGAGGAAGACGAAGGACAACATATTGAAGGACTACGGAGAAGGAGATGGAAACAATGGGTTGGTGATCCTGTGGTGAAGCACGAGTGGCAATTACAGATAGGGTAGAGTGGAGACGTTCTATGAGAGCCTTATGTACCACTAGGCGACAGGTAGATAAGTAATTTCGCTAACCGTTACTACAGACACACCTGGCGATTAAAAAAAAATTAAATGTATTACCTTACCAATGTTTTATCAATGGCAGCATTTAAAAGTTGAATTATTTTAAAAAAGAAAAATGTAAAAACGAGAAATAATCACTGTCATGGGAAAAATGTTTGAACACAGACAAGTGTTTATCATCAGATTTGTTTCAATTTCACTTTTTCATGTGTCGTGCCACTTAAGACCACGGAGGATCGTGCTCTCCACAACTTCCTGTCCTTTTTTTGTTCTGTGCAATGTTTGACTGCCACATGTATATATCTCCACTCTGCCATCCACCCACTCAAACTCATTAGATACGGACCGTATGAACTACGGTTGAGAACCTCTGATCTAATCAATGCGTGTTTCCTTAATAAACTTCTCAATCCATGTTCCGCTATTAATTTACACAAGATTGTTAGGTCGTTTACTCAATGTTTCCCTCTGCCCTTCTTGTTTTCAGTATGTTTTGTGAGTGACAAATTCTCCAAGCCCTCTTTCCTCATTTCATGTTCCAGAAATTTCAACGGTCTCTTTTTTTTATCCTGAGTACAAATGTGCTCTTTGTTCCCATTTTCCATAAAATTTCGTTATTCACATGTTCCACCTATGGCATTCTCAGCATATATATCGTTCTGTAGAGCCACATGTCTGTTGCTTCAAGTAGCCCCTTCATCTACGAGGAAATTGTCCAGTATACCCATTTATATACAGAAACTTGATATTACATAGCGTTTCAACATTGTTTTTCGTTGTCGTAAAAAAATGAAAAAAAAAAAATCTTGGAAATTTTCAAAGGTGTTTTCCGCATTTGTCAGGGTATATTTTAGGGTTTATAAAGACTTAATATTTCGTTAAATTTTTAATCGACTGCTAAGTGACATGAAATGAATAAAGATATTCCCCATTATCGTTCATTACCCATTAATTAATCTCTTTCTCTTTTTTTCTTTCTTTCTCTCCTCACATTCTTTTCGATATTTGTTTCTTTTCTTTTTTTCTCAATACTATTTTTCATCATTTTGTCATGTTTTTTTCTTTTCTCTCATTTCTTTTTAAGTTTTCCTTTGACCTAACTTGCTACTATTTCTTTAATTCGTCCTTTCTTTTTGTTCTTTCTTCTACTGTCTTCTTTCTTTCTCCTTTTTCTTGGTATCTCTTTTTTTTCCCTTTTCAACTATTGTGAGCTTTTTAATATCGAACGAGCTGCTTATTCCGTCGTCCGATATGACCAATATTGAAAGTGGTGATATTTACAAGAGTCATCACGGAATGGCGCAAACAGATGAGAACAAGGACAATGTTTAAATGTCAAAGAGCTTTTGTTGCGAAGCAGCCTTCCCCTTTCTACTGTGCGATTCATTAACTGAAGTCATCAAAAACAATGTATATCCATTTTAAGTTCGCACTTTGGCATTAATATTCTTTGAAACAGCAAATTTTACAAGTATATGGATGATACAGTTTTCATAGAAAGCGAAATATTTTTTTGAACTTTCATACCAAGTTGTAGCTAAGGAATTCAGTATTTTTCGTTTTATTATAATAGTATTTAAAGAATCGGTACTTTCATCGGGATCCCTAAAAATATAATCTATTCAACAATGATAATTTGATCATATGTTGACATGAAAAATTACGTTTTTCAAATGATAAAAACAGAGAAATTTAATTTGCCATCAAGAGGGTCGGTGAAATGGTTGGTCCACCCTGAATATGTGATAGCCCCCTCTCTAATACATCTCAGTTTTCATAATGTATTCATTCATATAAAATACAAATTCTATTTTAACCTCAATGTGTACAATAATGGATCATATGCACTTCAACTATAAAAAAAAAATGAATACAATGTATCTAAATATATATTAGAGACGTGATATAGTAGATCATTCCATCTTAAATGAATCAGCAACGTTTTGCGGCAATTTTAACATCAACTTGTTGAAGAATTTTAGCACATTGAACATTATGGAAAAAAATTACTAAATTTTACAGAGCAGTTTTTTGAGACTTAGCATGAGAAAAACAAATTCATGGATTTGGACGAGAAAAAAAAAACGACCCCAGACTACGTCAAAATCCACGAAAATTGTTCATCTTTTCATCATCAGTTTAAGTTGTAACGTATATAAATGTAGGAAGGAAAAAAAAATCAAATGTTGATAAGATATTGAAAGTCGTAAATGACTCTCCGGAGACCCCATCATTTTTTTTTTATCAAATTTAATAATATTCATTTTTTTTTTTCATATTATCCTCTCTATTATAATAAAGACCGTTGTGTATTTTTTCTTTCTTCAGAACGTATGCGATCATGGACTTCCATTTGGCTCTGTCTCTTGTTGCTTTCAATATTTTTTCTCATAAATATGTTGCCGTCATTTTTGATGGCACGGGCAAATTTGTATATTATAGATTAAGCACTTCAGATCGGGAATAAAAATATTTATTAAATTTCATAATGGTTAATAGGGAGTGCAGTTTGTTATATGAATTCATTGTAAAATTATCCTTATACTGAAACCAAAACATGTAATGTGTTTTCTTAAAGTATAAAAACAGTTTTAATTCTTTGTCTGAAGTGCGTAATTGATAGTAATATATGCAAAAAAAGAAAAAAAAAAGAAGAAAAACACTTTCAAAAATCGTCTTCATTTTTGCAAATCGTGTTGTATGGGCATATTTATTTTTTCAAAAACGTTACCGTTTTTTGAAGAAACCTGTTTGAAGATTAAGTTAAGGTTCAAAATCGTAGCGTTGGAATTACATTCCGGTTATCGATGAAAGGTTTGTAACACAACCTTATAAAATGTATAATTTAATGTAGCTTTACAAATTGTATATGGACAAGATGCATGGTACAAGCCTATTATCCATAAATCATTGTAACATAAAATAAAAACTTCATTTTCTTCAAAAGATAACCATTTCACCCCAAGCAAGGCAGAAACGATACTGGTGCACAGAGGGTTACAGTGAGAAAAAAAAGGTACAGGTGATGTTGAAAGAATGATAAGAGAGATAGGAATCAAGTAGATAAAAGATGGCAATTGACTTTGCATTTAAACTTTTGAAGATTGTAACAGGGAAGCAAGCGAATAGGAGTGAGTTCCTCAAACAGAGAGTGCGAGAAAAGAAACTATTAAAGTAGAAGAAACGATTACATTTAACTATTTCTATAGTATAAGGGTGGAACCTTGATGCCAAACTAGTAGCACGAGTAAATACGTGGTCGGGGTACCATGGAAAAAAGCTCGTCTGAGCAGTTTCCTTGAACATACATGTGGAAAAGATAGGAAGAATCCCATCACGTCGGTGAGAAAGCGAGATGCC
Organism: Ascarosepion bandense; assembly: GCA_037127315.1. Taxonomy (NCBI): domain Eukaryota; kingdom Metazoa; phylum Mollusca; class Cephalopoda; order Sepiida; family Sepiidae; genus Ascarosepion; species Ascarosepion bandense. Next base: position 4,464,787 of record JBBBDQ010000330.1, read on the forward strand.
AAGTCAGGGTCGATTATATTGCAGATCCTACTTTGTATTTTGTCGAGAACCTCATGATAAATAGCAGGAGCACCGGACCAGATATGTCAACAGTATTTAATGCATGGATGAATGGTAGATTTAAAATTATGCAAACTGGATTCTGACGAGAAAAACTTCCTGGTCCAACAGAGAATCAACCTTCCTAGTAGTAGATGCAGCTATGGATTCAATGTAGTCATTCCATTTGAGGTCATCTGAGAGAGTGAGACCAAAGAGGCGCAGGGTGTTACTCTCTAGGAGACTAGCATCATCCATTCTAATAGTAGGCAGGGATGATTCTCTATGGTGGTTAAAGGAGAGCAGCTTCATTTTGGAGACATGAAAATTTACTAGCCATTTCCTACCCCATTCAGTCACCGTGTTAGTGTGATTTTTAATAAACAATGCAAATTTAAAACACTGTCTTATAATTTGTACTCCCGCTGTATTATGGTATTATATTCACTTTTATTTACTTTCTTTTTATTAATTTTAGAAAAAAAAATTTTTTTAGTTTATGACTTGGGGAAACGATGTATTATAATTGACAACTTGCACACAAAAAAGATCTGCGTGAACTTCAAAGACACTTTCTCTAATATTGTGAAAGTTATTATGATAGAAACCTTTGCATAAGGTTAACCTTTTTGTTATGCACAGAATTTAGTTTTTGTTTTCCTATGTTATTAATATAACTTCATTAACTCGACACTCGAGAAAAGACCTTTACACTCATGAAAAATAAACAAAAAACAAACTAAATACAAATAAGAAAACAGATGAAAATCGATACGAAAAAACTAATGTGTATGTGTGTTTAACACTCATGTCGCAAATAATGTATTCTTAGGATCTTTCTCTGATCACGTATATATCGTTTCTTGGCATTGTTTTTATCTCCCGACTGCATTTTCTTTTACGTTTTGGTTTGATAAATCCAGTTTGTTTCTTCGCCTTGATGACACGACTGAATGTTGAGAAGTTAACGCTAACAATATCCGCGATCTCTCTGTAAGGCTTGCCAGTGTGTTCGTGCAGAGTTAAAGTTTTCGTATGCTTCTTTAGAGAAACGTCCATCGAAGACAATGGCTTTAGGATAGTCGACAGTCGAGACAATATCTGCACATAATAAAAATCTGATGCAGCCACGGATGACGTAATATGTTTTCAAGGCCAAACAAATTTAATACACCCCCCCCCCCAAATAGATTGATATTACTGCACACCACTTCAAATGACCTAATCTAAGGAAAATCGATTACACCCTGTAACTTTAGTGGGTCTAAAACTGACTGTATAGCAAAGGAAAGGAAATTAACGTAGTTGTAGCAATTAATTTGCACAAGGGTGTGTGTGTGTGTGTATAATTCAGTCTCAATTACTTTCCTACGTGAAGATATGTGAAGCTAGATGTGTACACCAAATACACCTCTCACATATTGGATATGTTTTATATGCTGTTTCTTTTCAGGAGTTGGGTGATCATGGTCCTCTACATCTTCCTGTTCTTTGTAGCTCTTAAGTTTTGTCTTCCTGATATTTTTCCTAAACCTCGTTCCACCACCCATCCGCTCAAACCCACAAGGTATGTCACGATGTTCTTCCCTGTCCCTCTTTTCCTCTATCCGCCCTGTGAGTATCAGATTCTCAAAACCCTCCTTCCTCATTACGTTTCCCAGAAATTTCAACTACCTCTCCCTGATGTTTTGTTTACATTCTTTCCAAAAGCTTGTAATTGTTCACATGTTCATCTCATGATATCCTCAGCATCTTTCTGTAGAACCACATTTCTGTTGCTTCGAGTCTCTTCATTTTTGAGGAGATTGTTCAGCATTTGCTGCCATACAGGACGGCAGATATCACATAAATTCAGGACTCTTTTCTTTGTTTCCAATGGAATTGTCTTGTGTTTTAATACTCTGCTTAGCTTTTGAAGTGAGTCCTTGGCCATCCGTATTCGTCTTTGGATCTCAGTGTCGCACTTTCCGTGCTCTGTTAAAATACTTTCCAGATATTTAAATTTCTTTACCGGCTTGATTTTAGTATCCCTGATCCGTAATTTAACTTTTGGGCTGCTCTTTTTTGCTGATGACCATGTATTCCGTATTGTAGTTTAGTCCCTTCTCTCTTTCCTTCACTACATTCTGGAGGTGGTTTTGTAGTTTCCTTTCTGTGTCTGCTATCAGCATTGTGTCATCTACATATCTTATATTGTTAAGACTGTGGTCGACGATGAATAATCTTGGTAGTATTTCTAGTTCTCTCAGAATTGCCTCGGTGTATCTAAATCTAAACTTATTTATAAATGGAACTCTGTGTGTGTGTGTGTGTGTGTGTGTGTGTGTGTCCGTTACCTATAGACTCCGAACCGGCTGAACCGATTTTCTTGAAAATTTACAATTGTACTATAAGCACCTGCAAGTGTTCTTACCTATGTTTTGTGTCGAGGTACCCCCGATAAATATCGAAAATCGAAAAAATCGGGTTATAGAAGGAGTAGTCCGATTTTAATCAAATTTGATACACACATAGACAAAGGCCTAAGAAACGATATTCAGAAGTTTCAAGGTTGCAGTTCTTACAACAGTGCAGAAAATTTATAATATATATATATATATATATATATATATATAAAGGCAAGGTATCTGCCTGTATGCCTGTATTTTTTTTCAGCTCTTATTTTAGTTTTTGCTTCGGGTTTGGCTCTAAGTAGGTATAATTTTAGTTCTTAGTCTCAGCCATGATGTCATTTACTCAGAGGACTTATTTAGCCTTCAAAATTCAGTTTACGGCGAATAAAACTTATTTGATATCGATACCAGGAAATCAAAATTTAACTTACATCCATTCATTTTTCTTTCAGTCTACGGTTTCGCTTTAACTGGAAACAACTATTGCTTTTTAGTCTTTCGTGTCAACGTCCAAAGAGTCTGAGCTCCAAGACCATGGATTAGTTTTAAAGCTTTCATTACACCCGAGCAACGCCGGGCTATACTGTTAGTAAGTTGAATAAATCCACTGATAAGACACATCCTTATCTCACACCCCTTTCTATTTTTGTATATCTTCTGAACTCATTTCCTATTTATAAGCAGGCAGTTTCTTCCCAGTGTTGCTGAGCACCTCGAACAGATGTTTGTGACTTATTATGTCGAACGCCTTTGCTTAGTCTATAAGACACGGGTACGTGTCCTTCTGCATCTGTATTGCTTTTTTTCTCATAACATTCTAAGCATAAACATCTCGTTTCTTGTTCCGGTGTCTTTGACGAACCCGCGCTTGTTCTCGTCCGATTTCTGACCAGATTTTGCTGCGCGCTCTTTTCATTAGAATCGGAATGATGATTTTTGTTATGTGGCTCATGAAGTTCATTGTTCGGCGGAGATCACATTAATTTACGCCTAGTTTCTGAGGCAGTGCTATGAAAATAGATCTGCTTAGGTTTTCCACTGTTGGAGATTTCATTATTTCTGTAATCTTGTCTATTCTGAAATCGTCTAAGGCTGTTAGCATTTCTATTACAATTCCGTCTGACCTTGCCGTTTTGTTCCTTTTCAATTTGGCCAGTACTGTTTTCACTTCAGTTTTTAATATTTTCGGTTAGTCGATATTTCTGTGTATTGTCGGTTGTATTCTTTCGTCGTGGAAGAGATCGTCGTTCCATCGCTGAAGTAATTTTTCTGGGACTAATATGAGCGTTCCTTCCTTGAATTTTATGCATTCTGTTAATGAACATTACTTTTCTTCTGTTAGTTATCTTATTTTTACCTCCGTGTGTCTGTGTCCGTTAACAAGATATTTCAAGACCTGCTGGATGGATTCGGATGAAACTTTCAGAAATGATTGGCCTCATGACTTATGAATTGGTTAGATTTTGGGTTCGATTTGGCATGGGATAAAGTTTCTGTCCCCAAATTTTTTAAAAACTATTTTTCGTATCTTTCATGGTTTATTTTAATTGTGCGTTTATTTTTGAGAGCAATCGAGTTCATTTTCGTATTTTCATTCTTCAGCGCGGTTAAGTTTATTGCTGTTATTCTCATTTTAATAGTCATCTCTTGCTAATCACTGAGATGATGTTGGATTGGCGGAGGTTTCAGTCTGAGTGGACTTGTTTATGCATACCTACTTTATCTGTGATAACTAGTCTATTTCTGCACATTTTTCGTTGAACCATTTTTCTTTAGCCTGGATGCATTTGTTCCTTATTTGCTTGTGTAGTTTTCTGTATTTCATTCATGATTTGGCATGATTTTCTACCTCCTTTACATCATGTCGAGAAACTCATTTGTGCACCATTCGTTTTTCGTACGTCCAGTTTCTTTTGGGATGATATTTGCTGATGCCAGTAAAGCTTATTAGTGTTTACCATTTTCAGTTTCTGTTTTGTCCCTGGTATCTTTTCGCACTGTCCATATATTGTTTCTTCAGATTCGGGTCATTCAGAAGTCTGTTGTATTGCAATTTAGGTGCTGCGTTATACTACTTCAGTTTCTGTAGTTTCATTCTTCGTTTACATGTAACAGGGAGGTGGTCACTTCCGTAGTCGGCACTTGGATAGGTTTTGCAGTGGGCAACTGCATTCTTGAAACTCTTGTTGATATTTATGTAGTCGATAGTCGATTTGGTTTTTAGTTTCTCCTCGTCCATAATCGTCTTGGACGTTTTTAGAACCAGGTGTTTTCTATTACCTGGTTATGTGCACAATTGAACTCATTTTTGTCCGCATTCGTTGTGAGTTCCTAGTCTGAATTTTCCAGATATTTTCCCCTTCCTTCTCCTTGCCTACTTTGGCATTCCATGTATCATTACAAAATATGTCCACATTCAAGGGAATCATTACAACTCGGCAGTTACCAAAGACATTACAAATTGTAGCATTGTTTCTGAAGTTACTTTAAAAAAATGAAGGTTACTCTTTTGTACTTAAAACAGGTTTTAGATTGTTTCTAATGTCAGTTTTTTCAGAGAAAATTAATTTCGATTACATTATGATTGATATCAGATGAGGGAACAATTTTTAAATCTGGAATTAAAACCTTTTTTTAAAAAAGCTGTTATAGAAATATAGGATACAATGAGATTTGATTAATTTAATAATTTCCTGACTGGATTTTGGAAAAAAGTTACTTTTTGCTTAAAATATAGTAAAAAATGCATTTGTTTAGGACACGTCCATTACCTGTAAGAGTTTAAAGGTCAAGTAAGTGAGTACCGAGTTAACATTCCTCAGCTAAATTCGATGAAAGCACACTACTTGTGTGTGTGTGTGTGTGTGTGCATATAGTAAGCACCAAAAAGAGACAACAGGACAGAGGCAGGTATATAGAGGAACAGATTGTACAAAATGCCCAATTGTGTACATCGACGAAACATCCAGAAATCTTACAAAAGGTTATACGGACATCGTAGAGATATGCTATATAACGATACTTTAAACGCACTAATGAGCTACCGTAAAACATCTAGCCAAAAGTTCGGCTTAGTAAATGCCAGGAAATAAAAATATTCACTAACAAGAAATGTATTGAGAATGCGCTATTCTTTCAATTCTCGACAATAAACCTAAGAACCAGGCACAGGGATAATATCATCGATCATTGCAAAAGCAACACAATTAGGTATACCTGATATATATATATATATTTCTGCTGGCCTGATTATTTACGAGAAATTTTATTACGACAATATGTGTCATTCGGCAGGATTCGAACCTGCGACACCCAACAACATAGGGAATCCACCAATTGATTTGGTGCGTCTTAGACCGCTCGACTACGTATGATTCCACAGTCTAACCGAGGCTAAATGAAGCCTTATATACACAATTTTCGATTTTTAGCAAATAACCAGATCTGCTATGAATTGTATCGTAATGTAAACAAACAAGGTTACGGAAAGTTCTGGAGATTAACGGAATGGAATTAACAACCGACATATTTAATTTGTTTGAACGTTTCAAAATAATGTTCACCTGACACTTGTAAGCAGACACTTGCATCTGAAAATCGCCATCTCTTAGACGCAAAATTCAACTTGGAGTAATCTTCGTTCACATCTAAATGATATGACTATTTAGAGGAATACTAAAGTCAGGCAATACGCATTGCAATCGAGCAATCAATAACTACCGGCTCAGAGAAAGGCAGAGTTTTACAAGTGTTATTATTCATTTTGCCTGTCAGTCCTGATCATTCCCCTTGAAGAGGATGGAAAAATAAACAAAATAAGAAATATACACTTACACAGTTCCTTTTAACTCTTGAAATAAATTAGCGTAGTTTCATTATACCGCCCCCGTCTATGTTTCTCTTTAAAAAGTAAAAAGCAATATAAGGACATTGAAACGTTTCCCATTTTACAATGATGTCTTGAATATCTCCATTTCCTTCTTGGAACGGGTGAATTTTTTTTATGAGGGATAGCAGCACTTTCGACCTGAAGATTCTTTTCGGGGAAAATCGATTAACCGATAAACCCCTGTTAAAGTTAGTAAGTTGCTTCCCTTTTCCACCTGTTCCCTCGTCTCATTCCAGTATTTGATTTGCTTATCAAAATAAATGCACAGAAATAAAAGTTAACGCCAAGATGACGACCTGAATGGTCTAAGTTTCAATATTGATCACAAACATTCTATTTCTGCTCTCATAATAAATGATCTGACGTCAATACTCCACTTCTTTCTCTCACTATGAGAGGGTAATGGAAAGTTCTCAGCGCGACCAGAAAGAGATTCTGAAACAAATTCTCATATTGAATCATTTGGTTAGATTTGTGGCCAGAGGGTTGGGCCGAGAAATTTCCAGCAATCCCTGGTAAACGATGTAGTTCAAATGTTTTTATGTGTATTTCGTACACATGATTTTCAAAATTCATTGATTTTGTTTGTTGGTTGGTTTAACAGCATATCAACTCCTTATGGGTTATTTAATGCCGAAATTTAATTCTGTTGAGTGCATTAGTAATTTCTTTTACAAGAAATTTATTATTAGTAATTTTTGTTTATTTACTGGTAAATTATTGTTTTATTGAAATGTATTGTTGATAATTTTTTTTTTTACTATGAAAATATATTGCTGGTAATTTTACTATAAACATATATTTTCATAGTGTTTGACCTCAGTTTGGGGTTCACTATTTGCTGATAGCTAGGATCTTAAAAGCTATACCGGGTCAGGGTGGACCTGGGAACAACAGCACATAAGAGAGAGTTCTACACCCTTCAAAACCTCCTAATCAGAGAACTTGCAGCCGGTCGTATTTTATTGTCATACTCAGAACGAAAAACAAATCATCGGATATGTGTGTGTGTGTGTTTCACTCGGACTAGAAAGGGAATCTTTACATACCCACTGAAACCCATCCTGTTACTCCCGCTTCAGTTTTATTTAGCCTATTAACTGGTAATATTGGTATATAGGTACTTATATAACATTTTCGCTGTTATAGACACACTTACACGCTTTTGCCAAACTTTCATTTTCTACTGTCGGCGCATATTAGTTCATTATAACCATTATTAGTATTCAATAATATTGCTGATTGTTTCTTATGACTAACCAACAAGATGTATCGCAAAATTAGGAAAAAAAAAAAAAAAAAAAAAAAAAATCACCCCACTCCCCGTATTGACTAATGATTTTCACAGGCTAAATTTGTAGTTATAGACAAAGTTTATCTTAGTTTGGTAAAAAGAGACAGATACTGAGCACTCAGTGAGGCTCAAACTACCTGTACAATAGTAATTACTAACAAAAAAATAAAAACTCGTTCACAATTATTCAACACAGAGATACCCACAATATATGCGTTATTTAGAAATGGAAAGAACATCAGCTTCCAGATAAAGTTCAAACTCTACAAATAGCTGGACGTATCCATTCTCCTCTATGGGTGTAAAACTTGGACACTCTTGGCTGAGACGAAAAACAGGACCCGGACGTTCGAGAACAAATGCTTAAGAAAGGTCCTTCCGCATCACCTACTGGAAGCCCCAAAACAATATAGAGAGCAAGACCGAAAGTCTCGTGAGCCGAAATAAATCTCTCCTCGCCAATATTAATCACTGAGAGATGGCATGATAACAGCCTCTGCAAGACCACCATGTATGTCACTGTTAAATGTGGGCGCAAGCGGAAACAGCAATTCAAGAGCTGATCAGACAAAATCAAAAAGCGGACGGGCATGACAATGCTGGAAGTGCCGAGAGCCATCGCCAACCGAGCATCCTAGAGGAGGTTGGCTTATTCCTCCACCCTTCGGTATCTTCGATGATTGAAGAAGTTGAGACTGATGATAATGATTATTTATGAAAAATAAAAAATACATAATATTATCTCTCTCTCTCTCTCTATATATATATATATATATAATGTTTGCGTGTGAAGCTGAAAAGTGTGAGAAATCGTGAACTTTTGTTTAAAGTGTAGATTTATTGTTATTAATAATATTTATATTTTGTAAGCGTTCTTCATTTTTGCGATACAAATATAATTACAGACTCTTAATGTATTACACAAAAGATAAATAATAAATATACACTTTAAACAAAACGTTTGCAACTTCTCACACTTTTCACCTATACCGATTTCTCTCATTGGAACAACCCCTATTTCTGTTTTCAATATATATATATATATATCAGTGGAGAGTATTTCAAAGTAGCAAGGTGCACATTGATTAGCCCATAAAAATTATTCTGTATAAAATTCATTACCTTTTTACTTTTTAATAAGTTCACCACATCCAAGGTATTAAAGCCACTGAGACATACTGGGTATGGAAGAATTAGCAAACAAATATCGCTCAGGAGCGAGTACAGAAGAAGAGTACTCAGGAGAACATTGCATTTAAATTTTTGAAGATTAAAGTTTGCTGAAAAGCGTGGAGTCGGAAGGGAGTTCCACAAGCGAGCAGTACAAGAAAAACTGTTAGCATAAAACAGTTAAATCTAGCCAGCTCAAATGTAAATTGAGGAGATCTTGCGATCTAGTCCTGCGCTTAAATTTATAAAGTCTAGGTGCTATAACCAAAAGCTTATCCGATCAATTACAATGAAAGTATTTACAGAAAAGACCCAGGGTGGCAACTTTACGGCGGTAGGAGAGTGACTAAAGCTTAGATGCAAGATCAGGACCAATAATATTGCAGATTCTTCTTTGCGTTTTATCAAGGATTTCCAGATATATAGCAGGAACACCGGACTATATGTGGCAGCAATATTCTAAGCATGGACGAATGATAGACATAGATATGTAAATACATATTCTGGAGAGAAAGAAAAATGTCTAGCAAGACACCGTGAAACAACTTTTTTAGCAGCTGATCTAGGAATGGATTCAATATAGTCTTCCCACTTCATATCAATCGAAAATGTTAACCCTAGAATGCACAGCGAGTCACTCTACTTTATCTATTTGTTAATTTTAAGGTATTTTTCTAAAGATTGTATCAACAGTACTTGTGGGAGACTCAGTGATTCTATACCTTTAGTAATAATCACTTAAAACTTGTAAGCGAACATTCAACTTTGAAAATCTGTACTTTTAATAAGCAAACTTTAATTTGGAGTAATCTCCTTTCGCAACATGTCTTCTTGATTAGTAATTTTGTGAAAAAAAACTTGTTTCCGTTTGGTTTCACAAATTCATTTTGGGTTTTGTCAATCTTTTTTCATTGTTTTTTTTTTTTTAATTACAAGTCGTCAGATAATCTACAACTGATGGATTGTCGGTTTCGTTTGATTTGGATGATTTCCGAAACGTAGCTTAGATATGGCACAAGGTCAAAAGTATGAGACTCAGCTCCCAGTGAAGATCGAACTCACTACTCAATCGTAATTCCTCCAGTGAAACAAGCTTCGTAACACTTACACTACGTCGAAGTGCCTCAAAAATCTTTCTAAGCGTAGCTTGGATTTGACACAAGGCCGAAAGCATGTGGCACACAGCGAGTATTGAACTTGCTATTCAGTCATAAGTGATTCAGCGGACAAGTGTGTTAACCATTATATCCTATCGGACTCCTCGAAGATTTGTTTGATTATGATAGGTGGATGCTTGTCAGAAGTTGTTTCGAAGATAGGACTGAATTTTTTAAAAACTACTGTAAGGTTCGACGATACATTCTATAGACCTTTTGATTCGCGAGGAGAAAGATTTTTTTTCAAGAAAATGCTGACAAAATATTGATCAACTGGACACACTTTCAAAAACTAGTCAACCAGCTTTTCTACCATTTTGAAGAAAAAAAAGCGACATTTCTTTGAGTGTGTAGACATAAAAAAGTTTGTAGAATTTATTTGCCGAAACATTGTAATAATTACAAACGCAAAATAAAAACAGTTTAGTAGTTCTGTATTATTTAAAATTTATCTAATATTATCTAAAATTTCTGGCTTTAAATAGCCTGCCATAGATAAGCCGTAAAAAAAACAAAACAATTTGAGTGTTAATTATCGTCGGTCAAATGGGTATATGCAATGGCCTAGGGATATTCTCCGAAAGTGTACGCTATATTCGCGTCTGGATGTTTTAAGTATCTTCTTACTGAAGTGAGTGCTCATAAATACCACCTATCAGAAGGTTCTTTCCCACGCATGCATGTGTTCACACAGCACTGACTTCTTTGGACGAAATTCGGCCTTAGGCATGTCTAGCAGTGGTTAATTTTCTTTGTCCACAATAAAGTCTCTATTTGCTGGTTATAAATGGTTATTTAATTCCGGTGCTTAGTGAAAGCCTTATAGCACGGTCTTGCGAAAGTTAAAATTTTACTGAATTTTTACAAATTGTATATGAACAAGACGGTACAAGCATATCATTACTAAATTATTGTGCCTTAAAAAAAAAAAAAAAAAAAAAAAAAAAAAACCAACCTTTTCTTCAAAGAGAATTTATGGTGAACAATTTAGCCATATTACGATGCAATATATTATACAATGAAGTAGCTTTAGTGTGATTTTAATAAACAATGCCAATTTAAAGCGTTTAAAATTTGTGCCCAACAGTATTGTACACTTATCTATTCTTTGTTTTTATTAATCATGATCTAATAAATGTTATTGAATAGCCTTTTTTGTGTAATTTTGTGGTGAGCGTCGGCTATGCTTGTGAACGGCCTTGTGCCAAATATAATCGAGCCCCACCTCCCGACAATGAAAGAATATTCATGTGGAACATTCATGAACAAGAATACAAAAGTCTTGTTTGTATTAATAAATGTAAAATTTAAAGTTAGAAGTTGACATTAATTTGTCGTTTTAAGATATTTGTGTTGAAAGTTTGCATAAAGTCTTTTCCTTGTGAGTGTGTTTTTAGAGTTCCCTTTTCTTAGTCGGTAGTATGATGTGAAATGGATTTGTGAAAGAAAAGACACGTCTCTGTTTCGGTGTGTGTGTGTGTGTGTTTAACAGTAGTAAAGGAAAAGCTACGTCCTTAGTGAAAAAGAGGACGGAAATGATCTTCAGTAAATGAGTAGAAGGAAAATCAACGAAATCTAGTAAGAAAGTAAAGGTGAGAGAGTAAATAAAAATGCATGTAGCCTAGAAGAGTCTGCTCTCTGACTGGCAAGCGAAAATTCACCCTATGTGTTTTTGTCAGATAGAATCGGATAAATTTCTAGATTTTTTTAATCTAAATCCTGATTGGTTAATAAATGAGAAATTTTATCCAATTAATTTTCATAGACGTCCGCACACGGTAAAATTTGGTAAGCCAACTGTCTCATGGAAAAAGCTTTTTATTGCTGAATAAATAAATGTATAGTTTTTTTTTCAATTGGCCCATGAAAAGGTGTAGGTGTGTCTAAGCTCAGATTTTGTGTACAATCAGATTTTAGGAATCTGACAATCTTTTACAATTTTTTTTCTTTTTACAGTTTTTGCTTATCGAATACAGCAAAAACTGCTTATTTTGCTTGTGGTGATTTCTAATTACTATTCTGGTTTGAATATATTTTCAAGTCAATGAAAATAATACAAAAGATATCGACTTTATTTATGATTTATTCTTGGAATAATAAATTTCTGAAGTCTGTAAGCAAAAAGCTGCGGAAATTAGTTATTTTCGTACATTTTTTCAGACGATCTTTAAAACTAATTAATCAAAAATTGGTAATAAAAGCTACGAATCTAATGTTTTGTGTCAGCACATCAAACCTCAGCTTTCACACTCAGTACAATGTTGATTTTCTGAAAAAAGTGAAAAATCAACCAGCCCTACTGGTACAGTTCAAAAGCTAAAGGACATCATCCACTCAAAAGATATAGCTATTTATCCAGTCTGAAGCAGATATTATTCATACTTTTGTGTTTTTAAAGTATTGCAAAACATTGAAATGATATCGTTCCTTCAGTTCTAACAACAGATTTTGTTTTCCAGGCACTTCAAGCAATCTAAGAATCCATTTATTTCCTGGGAAGAAGCGAATTTTTTAAAAGTTTTATCTGCGCACTCGATTATTGCGAAGCTCTTTGCTAAGCAAGAAACCTGCTTCTGAGTGACGTAAACAAATAATGCAGTTTAAATTGTGGCCATGGAGACACTTTATAGATGTTGGGCAAGAACCAAGTATTATTATTATTATTATTATTATTATTCTGTATTATTATCAAATGTGTTCTTTTCATTATTTGGAAATATTCCATTGATATTTATAGGTTATTGTTTTTAGTCGACAGATCATTTCCAAGGTGTCCTCTAAAATGATGAATGATGAAGTTTACTAGATAGTATCGAAGAAGAATAGTATTGAATTAAGTAGCGAACAGGATATTTTTATAACATCTCTTTAATGCTATAAATAGAGATCAAGTTTATTTACTTGTCAGAAAAAAAATGTAAAGAGATTTATTAGAAAAAGACATACGGGGGAGAATCCGAAGGTATTAATTTGGGGAGGAAGGGTCGTATTGACCGTGATACAAAGAGATTGTGGGCATATAATTAAGAGACAGACACAAATGCAAAGTTGATATATATGAGGACCGCTCGAAATGTAATTCCCGTTCTTTAATTGCAATAGATTTAATAGTATGAATACACGAAGCATACGAAAATGAACACAAAAATCCCAGGATTACAAATGTAGTTTTCAACAATTTCTTTCTGTAATTCTGGTAAGCGGGTCACCCACGAAAAGTAATGGCTGTTCTTTAATTACAACAGATGAATTCACTGTAAAAAAACGTAAAACATCAAAAGGGAAACAAAAGTTTCAAGATTCCAAACCTTGTCGCTAACAGTCTCTTTCTTTCTTTCTTAAACTTTGTATACCATTAAATTAAGAGCATGTATGCAATATACAGAAACTTTTTACAACTTCTGTAAGCCATTAGGGTCGTAAGGAGACATTTACCCCAGCCGTAGCAGCAGCGGATGTGTCTAAGTCAAAGTAATCTGATGAAGCCTAGTTTTGAATTCAGATTTGTTCTTTTCGTGGTGTGGTTGCCACGTAAGGCTAGAGACTAAACTGTGCCCTACCGCTAAATCCATATCTGTAGGGAGAAAAAATGGATTTATACCTTTCTTGAGGGTAGGTACCTCCACAAAATCGCTGAAAAAACAGCATAGTCAGAAGGGAAAAGGTCCCAAACTAAATAAAACAAAGTTCTATGGGCAAAAAGTTTATATTACCATTAAGAGGATAGAACAAAGCGTTTTTAAATATTTTAAAAATTGTTTAATTATTTCTAACACGTTCGAAATTGTTGTAACAATGTTGTAGAAAGTCTTTTTTATTACGTAAGCGCGATATCCAAATTGCCGCTATTTTATTAAGTAAACAAACGTAATTGTTACGCAATGCACTTTTTTGGCCGTGAAAGACATTAATTTGGAAATTCTTGCATAAATCAAATAATGGTTGGATTTTGATGAAAACTTCAGGACTTATTCCTAATTAACCGAAATCAATGTTGAAATAATTATTTTGTATAAAATATTGGTAAAAATATTTTTTTTTACATATGTTACCCCCCACCAACGGCCGAAACACCGTACAAATGGCAACCAAGATGAGGACAATAGTCCGAATAATGTAAATAGGGTAAATCCATTTTTGTATTCAATCGTGAAAGCAGAGTAACATGTCATTATTACTTCAATTAAAATTAAAGTTCGGCATTAAATGACCTATGAGGAGTTGATATGCCATTAAAACAAAAACTTTATGAACTCAAAATAAAATAAATAAAGAAAAAAATATCAGGTACATTTTTGCTTTCAACATGCGTTCAAAGGAGCAGCCATTTTGCAAGAGAATTATGGGTAAGAATGAAGAAAATAATTCTGTTGACCCCACTCAATTCCCGCTTCTAGACAACTTTTGGTTTTCTGTCTGAGTTTTTCAGATGCGGAGTTATCCTTATTTACACTATTTATATTCGGACTATTGCCCTCATCTTTGTTGTTATCTTAATGTTTCGGCCGATGTACTCTCGTGGCTTTCCTCAAGTGTATATCGATCTGAGTAACCTACAGAGAATTCTGAACTGAACACTTTATTTAATCTATGCGGATAAACTGTTCTCATTCCACTGCCCATGTCTAGGGATATCTCGTCTAGTTCTTATTTTTAGTATTGCTCACTTATCGCTTGCTTGTTTCTACTAAGTCCAAGTACACAAAGATTGAACTCGCAATCACTGTCACCAATTTCACGAACGAATGCTTTAGTCGGTACTGAAAATAAGAACTAGATGATATGCCTAGATATGAGTAGTGAAACGAGAATAGTCTGCCCTCGTATATTACATAAAGGGTTCAGCTCAGAATTCTCTGTAGGTCACCCAGGTCGATATACATTCGAGGAAGGCCGGGGAGCACAACGGCCGAAACGTTATGATAACGACAAAGATGAGGACAATAGTCTGAATATAGATAGCGTAAATAATATACGGTTTATAGCTTAAAAAACAGAAATTATGACTAATGCTTTTAAAATTAAATTAAAACAGGCATAACGTTTTGATATATCATCTGTGGAGAAGTATTGTTTAGATTGATATTTCTAAAGAATAAATGGATTTTATTTTACATATATTTATAACTGTAAGCGATATTTTTCGTGGATAATAAAATACTAAATTAATATGAATAGCATGAGATAGTGAAGACATTGAGACAGACACGATTACAGTCAAAAGGACTTTAGTATCAACCATGGATGTGCGTTGTGGTGCAATGGATATCAGAATTGAATGAGAGCCGAGTTCGAATTTCAGTCGAATTCGTTTTATGCATTTACGCACAAATACCATTGGGAAACGTATTGATCCATCTTTTCTCCCTCTACCCATGGGTTGAATACCAGGTCAAATTGGGTTTTATAACCTTGATCAGCAACCGTTCTACCGCAAAATGTAATGGTAACTTACTGCGGAAAAAATCTTCTGCCTCGTCAGTCATGTCAGTCTCGAAAGAGACATGATCGTGGTCATTTGATGCTATACTCTATTTTAGTTTTCGTTCAGTCTTTTTGTCCCCCCCCCCCCCACTTGCAAACCAGCAAAAAAAAAAAAAAAAAAAAAAGAAGAAAAGAAAAAGAAAGACAAAATGATAAAGACAAGAGACTATTATAAACTAACAACTTGCCTAAAAGTGGCTGGCATCCAACTTTCAAATTTGAGGAGAGCCAATAGTTATACTTGCAAATCGCTCTATCACAGAAACAGATTGACTGTTTACAATGAAATAAATAGTGTTCAAGTTTTCTAGAGGTCGAATAACTGACAAATCAATATAATGACTTTACTGGCCACGGAAAACGACGAAAGAACTGGCTATGGTCCTACGAAATCCACCGAAGTTCCCCATCTCTCTTCCTGCACGTTGTTTCTGGTGGAGGTTGCCAATCGATTATGTCCATTTTTTGCTGCTGCTGTAGTAACAGTTTTAAATGCAGGACAGATTTAGTTTGGATCTATGATGAAAAGCTTTTTATATTTTACTAATCTGACATATTCGTACGAGGAGTTAAAATTAGTCCTCGACATGTAAATTACGTCTACTGGCATGTGCGTTCCAGAAACTTCAGAAAATATATTCTCCAGTAGGGTTCAAATCTGCACCTCCTTTGTAAGAGAGACCACCAGATCATAGGGTAGTTTTTCAAAGCTCCTTAAATTTCACTCCAGATCTGAATTGGGACATGCATAAAATCCATCGATTATATTCATTTTTGCTGCTGCTGTAGCAACAGTTTTAAACGTAGGAAAGATTTAATTTGGTTCTATGATGAACACAAACTCTTTATATGTTATTAATATGACATATTCGTATATCTAATGTACGACGAGTTAAAATGAGTTCTCGACATGTTTCACTTAATAAAATCTTAAAAGGATCTTTCAGAAATCGCTCCTTCGTAAAGACAATAATTTTAAAAACAACACATCATCTATGTATACGTATATGATAATGATATTTAGTAAATATAGCTTCGTTTGGTATAAGGGCGAATAATTTTTTTGTGTCAGGAAGTTTGGATTATAACGTTGTTTCAGAAGAGAATTGAAAACACGGAAAACTAAGAACTAAAATATATTTTAATCTTTTAGTATAAAAAATTCGTAAACGTATGAATGGATCAAAATACACGAATCCTGAATGAATGATTAATTACTATAGGGTAGTCCAAAAGTAAGGGGACAGTAAATGATAACATTTATTTTGAGGTTAAGAATACAATTATTATATTGATAATTAAATGCATGTTCCCACTGAACCACAAATAGCATAGTTTTAATGAACACCACTGTAATAGTATAACCGATACACAAACCTCCTGTCCACCTACTTTTGGATCATCATTTGTATGTATGTATATATATATATATATATATATACACACACACACTTATTCACATTATTTAACCTAGATTATCACGATTGTTAGAATTTTGAAATTATATATTAATATGGGTATTGGCATAAACCATATAGATTAAAACTATTCGTCTTAAATGTGTTTTTTTAAATACATAACGAAAAATAATCATTAAATAAAAGTGATATATATATATATATATATATATATATATATATATATAGCTAATTAAAAAATTTTTTTACAACATTATTTCTTATTACTATGAACGTTATTTTTTAGTGGTCACACGTGTTTGAGATGTTATGTTTTTTTTCTTAGACAATTAATATCAAACGGCAAGTCCAACTAAAGAAAGGTTGTGCCTCCAACAGGAATCAAATCTGTACACTCATTTCTATCCTTTTCGGCTATAGAAACAGTTTTTCTGATGAAGAAGATACAAGTTCGAATCCTATCGAAGGCATAATCTTTCTTTAGTATAGGACTTCTCAATCTTGGCCGGTCGTTATTAATTTCAAGTTTGACAAGAAAGAAAATAAAACAAAAAAACAAAAAAACAACGATAGCAACTCAAACACTTATACCAACTAAAAATAGCGTTTAGTACTACTTAAGACACAAGTGTATATATTTTTAGTTATATATAATTCACAAGCACAAAAATATCGACATGGATCCATTTCTCATTCCTGCTCTCTTATTATCTATGCCTTTTCTCTCTCCTTCACACCATCTCTGCTGTCTCTTCTATTCTCTTTCTTTCTCACACGATCTCTGCCGTTCTGTTTCTTTCTCACATCAACCTATCTACTTTATTTCTCTCTTTTACCCCTTCTCTCGTCATCTGTTTTTTCTCTCTATCTTTGCTTTCTCTTTTTACTCCATTTTTCTCATATTTATTCATTCTTTCTCTTGCTTTTTAGTTATCTCTACCCTCACTTTTTCTCGTCTTCCTCTCATCAGCTTTACATTCTTTCTCGCTAATTTTGCCTTGTCATTCTATTTTCTTCTCCCTCGCCTTTTCCACAATTTCCTTTCTCTGTCATCTTTGCCTTCTCTCTCTCACACACACACACACAACATCTCTACCTTCTTTTTATCCATCTTTTTTCTATTTTTGCCGCCCCCTCTCTCTCCTTTATATATATATATATATATATATATATATATATATACACACACACACCCACATACAAATATATTGTAAGTTCAACTTACCTGCTTTACTTGCGGTATATCAAGGATTTGGACGCTTTTTCTCCGACGAGGAGATACTGACGAAGTGTCCGATCGGAGAGATGTATCGGAAGTTTTCCTTTGTCTTTCGTCTATTACTGAACCTCCTTCATGCGGCCTCTCGCCGCTCATGGTAAAGCTGATTTCATCCTTAGACAGTGGTGCCGGCAGCGGTTCGCATTCCTTTTCGCTGTCCTTGTCGACATCTAAGCGCCCTGGTGGTGCATCTGCCATGTTAGAGGTTGTGTTTATTTCTTCTTGTACACAGTCCGTAGTACTCTCATCACCAAGCTCGAAGGCAATGTTATCGAGGTAGACGCCCAAACCATTCGATCTATTATTGGCTTTGGCTCCATTCGCCTTTCCATTTAATAGTTGTCGGCTAGGTTTGTGCACCACGTCTGTGCTTCCGGCTGACTCCAGGCTAGACATGGAGTTCCCTCTTTTGATATATACTCCTGGAACTGACATCTTGGGAACTTGTAGTGTGGACATCATGGTGAAAGCTGGGATGTAGCCCGGCCCTTTGAGGCAGGACTACTTTCACTGTAAAAATAAAATTTAAATATTATTTTCAAACGAGTTACAGAATTTGTGGAAAATAATCAAGTAGACATTTATTTTCTAAAATTTTTATATCTGAAAAGTTCAAATATAAAAGATAGACTATTTTATGACATTATGAGAACCATAAAGTCCAGTATAATTTATTTTAGTAAACTCTTTAAGACAATTGAAATTTCATTTTAAAATATCTATGTTTAAATATTTAAATAACTGAGGCCTCGAGTCCGATTTGGCAAAAAAAAAAAAAAAAAAAAAAAAAAAAAAAAAGTAACATTTTATGTGCATTCGATTAACACAATATCCCACATAACTTTTTATTCACTTGTTGTAAAAGTTATAGGCTTCATGGCATTCAAAGACTTACGGCCATATGCCGTTTAAACATCTGTTCTACGATCAGCGAAGTTAAGCAACATATATAGCGATATAATAACCTTTCGCTATTATATCGCTATTTCCATTGAAAATGTTCTGATGAGCAACATTCCTCAGTTCTGGCTTTTCGCAACTAAAACCCACCATGTCACATATACAGGAAAGAATAACTCATTACTTTAATATTCCATTAGTAAGGAAAAAGTTCTCGAGTGGCTTCTCAAGAACCACAACTGATGAGACGATGCTTTTTCATTCACTACAATATTAACCTCTTCTAGTCTGGGGGCTAACCGTTGTCTTCCCTACATATCCTCATGATCTGCACTTTTTACCTTATCCTCTTAACATTCAAACAATAACCTCAAACAGTACCCCACTACCTTCATTAGCTCTTGGGCGAACATTAGATTTAAAGAAATCTAATCAAAATATTCAAATATGTTTACAACCTCAGGCATTGTTTGATGAAATAGTTTCACATTGTTCAAAAACTTTTATTGTTTAGTTAAAAAATGACTTCGTATATATTAATATCGGTTTTCTATCTATTTTTTAATATAAAATACAATGTCCAGTTTCCGATCACGCATCTATAGCATTTTTTAAAATAATTTTACACCAAGCAAGATAATAAAACCACTAGGATGCAAGGGATTACTAAGTGAGAGAATACGAGAAAAAGAAAACATTAAAGAGAAAGAACTGTAACTGTCATAAGATTACGTTTTATGGAGAAAAAGGACAAAATAATTGTCACTGTCCATCGTCTATGGCAGTAACTGTCAACCGCCGTATTGTCACTATATGTGGGGGACGTGTGCCGTGGTGCATCGGATATCGGCATGAGAAACCGAAGAGCCGAGTTCGAAGTCTAGTTGAATTTTTGGCTTTAACTTACGCGTAAATGCCCTTGGGAAAGCTACTAAACCATCTCTTCTCCCTCCAGCTATGGGATAAATAGGACAGATTGGATTCTATAGCCTTTCTTGGCAACCAGTTCACGGGGCCCGGCGGATAAAGAAGTTTGTGTACTGTCAACACCCCTACCTGTAAAAAATACAAGTTGTAAAAGCATCGACGAACCCCTCATCAATGGTGAGGGTCGTCGATGGCCTATACTCCACTGAGATGTTAGGATCGCACATCCTAAAAATTATTTATATATATATATATATATATATATATATATAGAGAGAGAGAGAGAGAGATGTACGTGGAAGTAGTATTTGTACAGCGTTAATATTTTAGTAAATAAGCTGCACAGAAATATAAATTCATATTTGTGTGTATATATATTTTTAAATGTATGCTTTCATTTCGTAACATTTAACCTGTTAAAAATGTTGGTAAACGTGCCGTGATATTTTTATTTGCCGTTGCTTAAAAAGTTTGGAGAAACACTGGTCTATGGCAATGCAAACTGTCCAGAAGGTGGCTAAGACTACAAACATTATATAACCTCAGAGTTACCCACCGGAAGTACATGCAAGAAGAACTATCCATGTGCGACATGGAACTGCAAATATCCAGAACAGTGCCGAGGCTCCTTAATACTAGTCAGGATGCAACAATCAAAACTGCCAACCCGGTACTTCATAATCAAAAGATTCACTTAGATTACCAAAGAGTTAAGACAGTTAAATCATTAAGTCCATGGAAGAAAAGAACCTGTAAAGTCTTGACTAAACGGGAAAGAAGGAATAAACCTCTACTCCTATTCAACAAACATGTAAAGAGTATTGGACGGGCTATAGACGAACCTATCTTCCATTATCGACTGTATTTCGAATGGAATCACTCATTGTTACACTAACAGAAGGTATTACTCGATGCCAATAAGTTAAAATACTTCATGTTAAAATATTAACGAATCATTTTTACGGTAAAAATTGTTAATAAAAACCCATGATTCTATGTTGAATGCTAATAAAAGAAAGTGGGTCTGGTTGGTGCGTGACAGAACGACTCAGTGGACAGGTTATCGACGGTTGCAAACAATGAACCAAGCAAATAAATGTAAAAAGAAATCCATCGAAATTGCAATAAAAACTACGATAGTTTTTAATCTACTTCAACAAATAAGCAGAAAAAAAATTATTTTTTTTAAGGAAAAGAACTTTAAAATAATTTATGTCAACGAAACGCAGCTGTTAGAGATGAGATTACTGGCGGTGAAAAAAAGAATGTATGCGCATATTCGTGTGTGGGCGAGAGAAAGTGAAATTCAGAGAGACAAGCTTGAGCGTATAGACAAAGATGTGCGATGTTATTTATTTACCAAGCTGTTTGATCCGTTAAAAAGAAAACTAGGAATAGAATTCTGCAAGACAATCTTCGGCTTTGCTAATTTTCCGAATGATATGTTTGTTTTGAAACTCGCTATTCGAAATCTGAGCTTTAAAATGTTTTGAATACCAACCAGTGAAAAGCACACAATTTCAACCAAAAAGCAAACTGTAGATTTGCAATTACTTAACAAGTTAGGCTAATCATTGGGGACACTCAGTGGGAATCGAACCCACAACATCTAACTACAGCACAGCATAAAAAGCGCCCGGTGTCGGTATAGTCTTAGCCTACGTTTTAAAGTAATCTACGAAATTCTATCATTGGTATCGTATGTAGCCTATCTGAAAAAATTGTATTATAAAGAAGTATTATAACTGTTTGGTAACATGTGGTTACAGAACTGCTTGTTTTAATTAAAAGGATGCTATTTTAGTAGTTTAGTATTCATGTTGATGAATACTACTGGCGTTTTTCAAAGGAAGCTGATACCGACTTATTTTTATGCCTTATCCATGATATCCGCCATATGTTTATTGATTGAACACAGAATTGCATCTCCGAGTTCATGTGACTTACGGATAAATTGTTTTTTTTAATTATTTTAATTATTGAATATAGAGCTTATGATTGAATTTCATTTCTAAATGTAAAAAATAACTAGCAGATCATAGCCGAATACTTCTATCTATAAATGTACTCTTACTGAAGTAGACTCATTCAAATCGGGTATACTATACCAGAATCAAAGAAGTAGGCCATATACTATACTGGCACTAAGCGCCCAATGTGAAAGGGTTGTTCGAACAAGTGAATTTTAGGTTTCATTTAGCTGGTCCCTTGCACATCAGAATAAGATTGTGTGATTGATTAATTGATCAGATTTTTACGGCTTATCAACATTCGGCAGGTCACTTATAGACAGACGTCATAATTTTCTGGAGATAAGGATTTACTGATACAACCTTCAGGAATTTCAATGCAATGTCAATACTCATCTCTTAACCACTTGACTCTAGTTCTCTCTTCACCACCCCGTATACCCTTTCCTTTCTCTCCACCTTTGCAACTGTCATCACACCTGTATTCCCATCCTTCTCTTGCTCCTTTCTAACTGGTTCATCTTTCTCTTCACTTTCTTCTAATTAATCTGTTTACTCTTATTTAGCCCCCTGCACATCAGTGGCGTTACCGCCTTGCTCGGTGTGATACGATTAACAAAAAAAAACAAAAAAAAACCAAACAAGTTCTACTAATTAATTAATGACTGGAGGGAGGAAGAGGCGGATTCCGTTTTACCAAGAGAATTTGTTTATAAGTGAATATAACGAACCCAACTGAAATTAAATCTTAAATTTCCAAAATTCCGATTGTACTGTTCTTTTCTTTCTCTTATTGTTTATTGCAAACTTTGTCAATCCTGTTTGTTGGACATTTGTCACATTTAACCATGGCCATTTACTCTACAAATAGTTTAGTAATAATAAAAATGTCCTAATAATTACAGGTGTAAAATGAATAAGTGGAAACGTTGAAGAAATAGAAACAATAATATAACGAGTGTACCCCTGCCGTAAAAATAACGGTAAAATATTTAAGAGAATAATTAGCTGTTACCTCACATATGTAACCCCCACACCTGAGAGTGACAGCAGGGAATTATATATATATATATATATATATATATATATTACACACACACAAATAATTACACAACGGTCTTTATTATTATAATATATATATTCTTCACTACTCAACGATATGTTTGCAAAAATAAAATAAGGTACTGTTAAAGAGTAAACATGAGGCAAGAGCTTTCATAACTGGTAGTAAAGAGGATGAACTGAGCCAACGCTGCCTAGCTAGTATTTCTCTCCATGAGCGTGACAGGAAGGATATATATATATATATATATATATATATATAATGCTTTTCTTATCAATTACTCGGTTTTATTTTGCTGACGATTATTTCTAAAAAAAGTGTCGACCGAAAGGTACCTAAAATTTTAAACGTTTTGATACTGTTGTATCTTATATTAACAAATAATGAAGCCCTTAAAATTATCATGGCTTGATGTGGCAGTAAAAACATATACACACACACCTATTGCATATCTAAATAACGGGTGTAAAGGATGGGCAGTGTAGTAACAGAAGACGGATTGTGCGACAGTAATCCGACGCCGTACAGGAATAGCAAAAGTTGTTTTACGTAAATTAGATAGTAAAGGTTGGCTGTTTAATTTTGTTTAACATATCAATCTCTATGAGTTATTTAATACCGAAAACTAAATTTTTAACACAATTTATGGCTTCAACTAAATATCTTTTGAACTTCAACTACAGAAAAAAATGTATTGTTGGTCATTTTTTAATATAAAAGTATATTGCTAGTACCATTGTTTTTGTTTGGGGGGTTCACTATTCGTTCATAGCTAGGACACTAACAAGTGCTACCACCCCTGATCACGGTGGATATGGGAACAGTAGCAATTAAGAGGTTGTTTCACACTCCTCAAAAACTCCAATCTCCCGATCAGAGGCCTTGCTGCCGGATGTGGTTTATCGTCATAACCAGAACTAAACTGTAAGGTACTGAGATAGAAATACATAGTTAAAGAATAGAACGCTGAACTGCTACGTAATATCTAAGGTCCTATATAGCGAATTTTGGGCAATTTTTTCACAGATAAAGAAACTTGAAGCGAGAGATGTGGTTTTACTGATGAATGCTAAGACTATAATGGTCATAATATATGAGCAATGAGAAAATCCTAAGCAAAATAGAAACAATGGGAAAACTTATTTACAATCAGAAAGCGACATTTCTGGACAGATGAGGAAAGAAAACCTAAAGAATTTAACACGCACAAGATGTACAGGAGCAAGGGAAAAGTGTGAGTTATTAACCGAGTTTGTGTTAATGGATAATCAAACAAGAAAAAGAGGATTGGCAAAAGATGTAGCTTTTAGTAACGTTTTTATTTTTATCATTCCTACCACACTCACTCACTCCGCCATCCATCCACACAAACTGGTCAAGTATTTGGCTTACTGTTCTCAATTTTGTGAATTCCTGTTTTTTATCGTTTCACTACAAGCAAGGCGATAATGCCACTAGGACTACTGGGAGTGAAAGTTAACGAGGAAACTAGTGAGAAGTAAGGGAAAATAAAAGAACAGGTTTCAGGAAGACAAGATGACGATTGACGTTGCATTTAAATTTTTTGAAGATTGTAAGTGGAATGGAATCAAGAAACCGGAAAGGATTTCCACTGGCGAGAAGTGCAAGAGAAGAAACTATTAGAATAGAAATTACTTGTACATCTAGCGAGTTCAATACTAAAATGAGACCTAGCTACCAATCTAGTAGTACTCCTCACTTCGTGGCGGTCAAGGTACTAAGGCGGATATCTCATTAGAACAATTGTCATGAAAATATTTAAAGAAAGGTCAGAAGAAGCCATGTCATGGTGGTGGGAAATTGACAAGTCTAGATACCAGGTCAGAACCGATACCATTATTTCTTTTGATATTGACAGTAATCTCGAGATATATAGCAGGAACATTATACTAGACATGTCAGCGATATTCAATACAAGGATTAATGGTAAATTTGAAATACATAAGGTCAATGCAATCCTTTTTTGGATTATTTAAATCCGAAACATATTTTGCATTTTTAAGAATAATTAGTTTTTGTTTTTTTGTAAATATTGCATTAAGTGTTTTTTATTTTTATTTTTTAAAACAACAGTTTTCCTGATACACATTATAGGAGTTACCCCATACCTAGTGGGGAATGGATTCATACATTTCTCAGCAGCGGTATTTGGGTGTAAGTTAATAATGTTAGTTGGGAAAGAAAGTTGTTGGAGCTTGGAATTATGACATTTTCGAAAATATGACAAAAGTTCGTGAACAAAAGCGGAAAATATTTTTAAAACCGGAAAAAAAAAACAAACAGTTTTTAATTAGTAAACCAAATTAACTTTGTGTTAACTAATAAATTTAGTTTTGTGTAGTAAAAGTTTGAAACTGTGAGTTCATTCTATATATAATGTTATTTATACATACTAATAATCAAAAGAATTAATGGATTTTATTTTTGTGGATTTACATGTTTAAGTAGACGTTCCGTTTATTTAATAGTGTGAATTGTCTAACTGCGCATTCAAGAGTGTTACTAAATAATACTTGCGATACGGCAAGTATTGTTTGCGCTCCCACTTTTTAGGCGAAACTAAAATCTGATCCGGTGCAATTTAGGCCACCCGACCACAGAGATGATCATTCTCAAAAAATTTAAAATCATTTAACATGAGAAATACTATTATATACGTGGGGTGTGTAAATAGCTTAGTACTTATTGATACAGTCAGTGGAATAGGCGAACAGAGTTCAAATCCCAGCATTGTTTGTTACACTCATTTTCGTAATAATGCTCTTGGAAAAAAATAAAAAAATAAATCCATTTCTTCCCCTACAGCTACGGGCTGAACATAATTGAATATCTTAACTTAGGTGACAACTAGAACTGTGTTCCAAACCATCGAGGAGGCAATGAGAAACCACTACTATTTTTTCCAGGAAGTCATATCAACTCACAGATAAAGTAAAAGCAATACGTGGAGAGCTATGATTGCTACTTCCTTCGGAAACGTGCATCGCTTGGGAGAGCTGTTCCGCAATTTAAGCCATAACTTAGGAAGAAAGATACAAAGATAGGGGAAATCCAAATCAATACTGGAAAGAGCGATAATAGCTACTGAATTTCAACCGAAAGCAGTACTGTCTGCTTGATCAATGAACGCGAACTCTTTCCTTGTGGTGAAATGGCTAATATAATCATTACCATTTGGGCATAAATGAATGTAACGAACTAGACTGGAATTCGAACTTGCCTCTCTAATTTCCCATTCCGAGCTGTTATCTCTCACATCGGCTACACATTCAAACTCACTGCAACCGGTATTCACAAGCCGCCCATCTAAGTACATTTTTTTTTTGTTTTTGTTTATTCGGTCGACCTATTTCGAACATTCATGAATTTATCACGCCAATCATCACGAACTGCATCAAGGTCGGGAGGAGAGTAAGGCGGTGTTCTGTGCGATAACATAGCTGGTCAGTGTAGGTGGTTACTGTGCTGCTATTCCGTCTTGTGCCATGTCTTGGTGTCCAGAGCAGTAGATCACTCGCAAGTTCAAGTACTGATAAGGTTCAATGTTGCTTAATTTCCATGATCGGACGAGAACCGGTGTTTCAATGTGATATGACACGTTTTTCTGTACTCCTGAAACTGTTCTTTTATTGTCCTTTCTCTTTACTAAAGTTTTCTCTTTCACTCCCAGTAACCCTCAGGGTCTTGGTGGCATTATCGCCTTGGTTGGGGTGAAATGATATATGTACATACGTAATTACGAGTTAGCCTGAAAAAAACTGAAAATATCAGTCAATTCCATTTATAAACACCTCGGCTTGTTATTATAAGCGCGGCACCACAAAAAAAAGGGTGGGGGAGAAAAAGAAATCGGAGGTTGAGTCAGATGTTAAACAGGGTGGGACTGGCTAAGCTAAATGTTGCGTTTTAAAGATTCCTGGGTGTACTTTTAGCTGATCCTTTCATGGAACGATTATGTTTTTTAAGTCTCTTGTTCATTCACTTACGCGTAAATACCCTTGGGAAGGGTATTGATCCGTCTCTTCCCTCCAGTTATGGGTTAAATAACAGGACAGATTGGGTTCTATAGCCTTGGGTGGCAACCAGTCTACCGAAAAAGTAATGGCAACCCACTGTGGGATAATAATCTGCCCAGTCAGTCATGTCTCTTTCGAAACATGATCGCCCAAGCGTGTATCACATATGGCACTTAACTGATTTATTTTCCTGTAGACCTTTTATTTTAAATTTTGATTTTAAACCCTCCCCCACCTCTTTTTGGTGGTGTTTGTTTGAACTTATCTGGAATGGGACCTATAGATTTTTTTTCACATCTCACTTATAAAGTTTTAAAAGTTAATTTTTAAAATAAACACAAAAATTGGTTTATTTTATTTTACAGCATATCAACTTCAATAGTTGATTTAATACCGACAAGATTTTTTAGGATAGATTGAAATGAATACTATGTATTCTTTTTAAGTAATCAGTTTGTAGATCAGGTTTCATTGACTGTATTTACCTCAGTTTGGAGGAAGGGTTAACTATTTGTCCATAGCTGGGACACTAACAGATATTACCCCCCCCCCCCCCCGAGTCAAAGTGGACCTTGGAAAAACAGCAATTAAGAAGTGATTCCACGCTTCTCAAACTCCCAATCAGAGGCCTTGCTGCCGGATGCAGTTTATCGCCATATTCAGGACCCGGATGCATTTTATCGTAACGTCCAGGCCGAAATCAGTTTGTAAGTCGGGTTTAATTGATGGATTTTTGTAAATAGGATTTTTGTAGAGATTCAGATGTATTGCTTGTGATTTTACGATAAAAATTTATTCATACTTCCATAGTTTTTTAACGCCCGTTTCTTTTTTTTTTTTTTAGTGGGTAACTGTTTGCCTATGGGTGGGACTCTAAACTTGGGTCAGGGAAAACCTGGGAACGACAGCAATTAAGAGGCAGTTTCACGCTCCTCAAGATCACCTGATCAGAGGTCTTGCTGCTTGATGCAGTTTGTCGTCATACCCAGGAAAACGGAAAATTAAGTTTTATAATTTATTTTGAAGGAAAAAAAAATGGCATTAACGATTTTTGGACAAATGATACAGATCAGATCAACAGTATTGTCAAAGATTGAAGCCAAGACAAATTTAGTTTTGTTTTCTTCTCAGTTCCAGCAAAATATTGAGGCGATGAAGTTAAGAAGCTCGATCCTCACTAAGTGCCCCATATAAGGAATTCACCATAGAATAACCAAAGTCAGGTTGATATATCGTTAAATTAAACAACCCAACTCTACTGCAGTGTGTGTACGTGTGTGCTCACTGATAGTCACAGAAAAAAAAAATCAAGAAAACAGACAAATGTTAATGCAAACCTTTGTCTATCGCTTCTTTTAATTCACTTTGTCTTCGGAACTAGTTTATATGTTGATACCATTTCAAGAGATTGAAAAAGGATTTAAAAAAGGGTGTCAGCAGAAGTAAAGATCACAAAATGTTCTTTCTACATGTGTGTTTTTCACTTCAGGGAGTCAACATTTATTTTGCATATTCTCAGGTATAAAATATGGTGTGAGCTGTAAGTTCTATTTTAATAATTTCTTCATTCGCACTTCTCTGCTGTGGAACTCCCTTCCGGTTTCTTGTTTCCTTGCCATCTACAATCTTCATCTTCTGTCTTCACTAATGCTGTTCCTTTATTGTCCTTTCACATCACAAAAGTCTTTTTATTGTTCACTTCAAGTAACTCCTTGCGCCTTAATTGCATTATCGCTTTGTTTGGGGTTAAATGAATAACAAAAAGTCCTTTTTTTACGTCAGTAGATGCCAAAATACTTGGGTTACTTATTACGGACATCATGGTCTTTTCGTGATCCTGCCCATGCAGTTCTATGTAAAAACGTTATCTAAGAGAAGAATTACTGATCAATCTTTTTTTATTTTTGGTCGTTTACCGAAAGGCAAAGGTCAGAGTTCGTTCCATGTTTACTATACTCAGCTTACTACGGCCATGGTGTGTGGCACGCAATGAAGAATGAAAGAAAACAATAGTAATGGTCTGTATTAAACATACATACGTTATCACTCTATCGTAGCTTGGCTTGGGTGTAATGAAAACTTTAAAACTAATTCATGGTCCTGGAGCTCAGACTCTTTGGACGTTGTCACAATAGTTGTTTCCAGTCAAAGCGAAACCGTAGATTGAAAGAAAAATGAATGGATGTAAGTCAAATTTTGATTTCCGATATCGATGTCAAATAAGTTTTCTGTTGTAAACTGAATTTTGAAGGTTAAATAAGTCCTCTGAGTAAATGGTATCATGGCTGAGACTAAAAACTACAATTATATCTACTTAGAGCAAAACCTGAATCAAAAACCAAAATAAAAGGGCTGAAATCCTGATCTTGATCAGACCTGATCGGATATCGGGGTATCGATTTCCGATTTCGGGCGGAGGGGATCGGAAAAAATAAGTAGCTCATGAACTGACCGAAAGCCTAAAGAATATTTGTGTGAAGTTTGGTGAGAATCGGATAAAAATTGTGGATTTGTATAAAGAACATACAGACAGACAGACACACACAAACATCTTGCCTTTTATATATCCTCTTCACGTGGAATTATATAGGTGTAAAAGTACGATAACGCTGTCACGATATTAGTGGCTTAATGTTTAGCAGCGACAGAAATGAAATCAGCTACAACCAAGTTCAAATTGCGGCTGAGAAAAAATTCCGTTTATTTTGCACTAATATTCTTGGGAAAAAGATTTTTTCTTTTTAATCATATCACCCCGAGCAGGGCGGTAACGCCACTAATGCGCAGGGGGCTACGTAAGAAAAGAAAAGATTGGAAAAGAGAAAACCGGAAACCACATCCTAAACAGGGAACAAGGGATGAGCATTCTTTACCTGTTAAATAGAGGTGGGTAGAGTGTAAAGTTTAGTCTATCTACTCCAATTGAAAAAAAAAAAAAAAAAAAAAAAAAAAAAAAAGAAAAAGAAAGAAAGAAAGAAAGAAAGAAAAAAGAGAAGAGTGAAAAGATTAGAAAAGAAAAAGCCGGAAACAAGGGTGCACCCATTTTTGCCGTACTACCAGCGATAAGTAAGTAGCAGAGAAAACCGTTTTTATTTATCTACTAGCATCATAGTCCGGCGTTGCCCGTGCAACTCAGAACATTTTAGTAGTAGTAAAAGATGCCAATGAGAAGAGTAGATGGAAATCATTTATTGAAAGTTGGAAAGGGGAGCTGAGGCTGTTAGTAACCATTTTCAGCATTTAGAAGAAGGCATTGAATGCATGTTGCTGTAATATTCGAATGGAGTAGAAAGTGTAGTTTTAGTGCCGGTCATACTTTTGTCTCCTAAGGTGGGTGGGGGTTTTTTGACCTGGAAATGAATAGAAAACATTTGAAGGAAGTGGAGTTAGTAATAAATAAGGTAGAAGTTTACCTGTTTTAAATGTAGATAGTCAAAGTGAACCAAGTTTAGCAATCTCAGTGTCCCGGCAGTAACGCATGTTTGGCCAGTAGAGTTTTGGTTACAATATTGTGTATTCTGTTCCTTTCGACACCACTCCCCTACGTCTAACTGGTCTTGGTTCTAACACACAAAGTATCATCCAAAGGAGAATTCATGTAAGGCACAGTCGGTTATGTTCTGACTACAAATAGACTTCAGCTATGGAAAATTATGTTAACCTATGGAAAAGGACTTGGAAGCCTATAGTAGGCAGAATATAATCCCAGTCTACAAAAATTACCTGTATACTATGTTACACGTTATTCCTTCACATGCAAACGCAAAAAGGGAAGCCATGCTTCCAACACGGGAACAGGCCACGTACAGTTGACCATGGGTGAAGCATGGCTCGCTTAAAAAACGTCTGTCCCTGAGATTTGTTGATGGACATTGTGAAACATAATTTTACTGGAAATTGAGAACGCTTTAGCGGTCATACGCCCTAACCGAGCTCTTTTTTAGGAGGCATGTGAAAAAAATCTACAAAAACTGAGCACATCTAGTGTGAGTGCCTGTTACTTTAATCAAAGATGGCTGCTAAATTACTTGGAACACAATATTTACAATACTCACACAAACATCAAATCTCGTGATGCAATAAACTCGGTTTTATAAAAAAATAGTTATATACAAATTGTTGTTTCAAAATTAAGCTTTTTTTTTCTGAAGTATGAAATATTAAATCTGGAAAAAAAAGACTTCAATAATTAAACTAACCATTACCTTTTTTTTTTTTTTTTTTTTTTTTTTTTTTTTTTTTTACATATTTTGTTTGAAAAAACACTTTTTAAAAAATATTTCTTTTGTTTCAAAATTACGGGGAAAAATATTCACACTTTTTGTCGACCAAATGAATTTTTAAAACGTCGGAATAAAAATTAAATATAATGGCTCTTTTTTTTAATAAAAAAATATTTTAGTCGCGTTTGATGTGTGATTTGATTTGTGTGACGTAATGTAGCAACCATCTTAGATGTTTTACTGAGTAAATGTAGATAATCGGCTCCATTGGCCAAAAAGTGCGAAAGGGAAAATTGCTGAACTTAAACTCAAAAAGTATGTGTCGACCTGGCTTCCCTGTAGATATGTGTCTCTAGAAAGTTAAATGTAGGCGTGCATAGGGAACAGTCACACACAGACTCACAGATTGCCTTTTATATATATATATATATATAAATTTACAAGATGGAGATCTCTAAAATAACGACGTAAATTCTCTTCCCGAAGTAATCACATTTATAATCTCATAAAAATGTTATGTTGCTGCCCAGTACTCAACTTATCAAACTCAAAAGCGTCTACACGACCGTGTGGGTAATGAATTATTTTTTACCCCACAACTCCTTTCCCACTGACAAAAAGATTGCAAGCCTCTCACTACTTTATCGCTATTTCCATGTCGTGTGTTCTGACGAGATGTATTTTTTTGGTCTCACCAGTACGGATCTTTTCAACTGAGACCCGCTGTACCATATACACAAGGATGAATCATCCTCATTCACTTCGTATTCAACTAATAAAGAGTAAGTTCAATTCAGACTGCTTCTTCCTAAGAACGACTGCTTTGTGGAACAGACTCCCGCCAGAATGTTTTCTTAATCTATACAATTTTGACCTCTTCAAGCATAGGGTTAACCGTTATCATTCCTTCATAACCCCGTGAAGTTCACTTCTTGCATTTTCTTATGCTCATACAACACCACTCAGTAACCAGTTCTACTTTGAGTAGCTCCTAGGCCTTGTATTGCATTAACATTTAAAAAAAAAAAAATCCCAAAACAAAAAAAAACCCAAGACAAAAAAAAAAAACGCCAAAAACAAGACCCCCCCCCCCAAAAAAAACAACAAAAACAAAGCAAAAATAAAACCAAAAACAAAAAGCGATTTGATAGCTGACAAGGGTGTATATAGAGGAGCTTACTGTAAATCTTATATAATCGCTAATATATTTATGTAAATTCTATCAGCCATTTTAGGGCCATGGTAGTTTCCATATGAGAGAATAAAAAGATATTGCTTTTATGACTCACATTAAAAATCTACTTGACTAAAATGTACGATGGAAAGTGTAATAGTTTCAAATGAAAATCTGGTTTGCGAGGGTGGGCTAAAACGTTCATAGGCTGACTAAGAGTGATGCTAGATCTGTGAAATTTTGCATGCATTAATTTCAGCTCTTATTAACTTCATTGGTTATTTCCAGATAAACTCATATCTGGCTGTTTAAAAAAGACTGTTCATCCTGTTGGTCAAAAAAGTCATCAACAGTAGATATGACGTCATCACTGCGAAACTGGTTCTCAGTCAATTTTTTTTTATATATCGGCGAACAGATGAGTGTCAAACCAGTAGAATAGGGACGGTGATCAAAATTCAAATCCACAGTTGCGCACAGCAGGCATTGAAACCAAGGACTTGAGTGCTGGAACAATTATCCTGATGAAACAGGACCTTTTTCGTCAGTATTACTGAGTATCTAGTCTTGATAGCCTTTCGTAATTGTTTCAGCAAGTTAGCATATTAATCTCCATTTAAGGTGTAGCTCATTTGAAGTCAATAAACAATGCCTTTACATTCCCCAAAATTTGATGCCATCATCTTCGCTGCAGATAAAATGACCTCGGTCTACTTTGGAGCAAGTGAAGAGAGGGGTTCCCACTGCATGGATTGTCTCTTTGTTTCTGGTTCAAAGTGATGAACCCAAAACTGTTTCTGTGTTAGAAAACGTTCAAGAAAAGCAGCTGGATCTGCCACAAACAACGTCACATTTTCTCGTAATGGGATCAGCCTGGTGAAATTTTTGTCAGATGTTAAAATACGAAGCAACCATCAAGCAGAAACTTTCTAAAGGCCAAGTTCAATGTGCAGAATATTTTCGAATCTCTCACAGGATATGCTAATAGTATTAGATATTTGATTTATAGTCAATTACATGTTATCCATCACTATGTGGAGAAACAATGTTTTCCTCAGTGATGACAGATACAGAACGTCCACCAAGACTTAAGATTATCTCTTCCCCTCTTAATTTCAGCTGCCCACTTTTGAACTGTTGATAAAGCAGGAGCGGCATCCCATAATGTAACAATCACGTCAGCATGAATGTCATTAGGGTGGGATGGAGAGAATTAAACTGTTTACTTTTATTGGATAACACCAGTTAGTTAAGTGCCATACGTGATACGTGCTTGGGCAATCATATCTTTTTCGAGACATGACTCTCTTGAAGAAAAAGAAAAAAACATTACTAACTGAGCAGAAAATTTTTCCGCGGTCGGTTGCCATTACTTTCTGCGGTAGACTGGTGCTAACCAAGGCTACAGAACCTAATCTGTCCTGTTATTCAACCCATAGCTGGAGGAAAGAGACGGATTAATAACTTTCCCAAGGGTATTTGAGCGTAAGTGAATGCAATAAATTCAACTGGAATTCGAACTCAACTCTCCGATTTCTCGTTCCGATCCGATATCCACTGCACCATAACGCATGTAACACCGCAATGTCAAATTTTGTTCATTTTCAAGAGAAATTGCTGCTTGTTACTTTGAAGTCTTCTTTGAACTGTTAGATGTCAGCATGCAAGATTTCGCAGCTGTAGCATCACTTCTATCTAATCAGCCTATAAACTTTTCAATATGTTGTAAAAATGAACACACTAAAATGATTTAAAATCATTACACTGATTTGCGGAGGAGTGTCATCCCTGTTCGCAGTGTACAAGTGATAAGATGGCTCGTTATGTTAAGAGAAAATGGACGTTCTTAACTTGTTTTGCAAAAGTCATACGAATATTTTTATATTTTGAAAATTTTAATTGAATTTTAAAAAAAGAAAAAGAAAAAAAAATTAATTGCTCCTAAAGTTTTTTTTTTATGTCACATTTCTTCCTGACGTAATTCTCTGTGACTCCACAGCCACCTTTTCTTTATCTGCGAATTGCCAAAATTCTGGGGAAGATAAAGAAGCGCTTACTTATTACTTTCGGTACTATTTTTATTTCCGAATTTAAAAAAAAATAGTATCACCCCATTCAAGGACGTAAAGCCACAAAGACACAAGGGGGTTTACAGGGTGTGGAAGAATTAGGAACACAAACATTTATGATGAGCGGGAAGAGAAGGACTGTAGAAAACGATTGACCTTGCATTTAAATTTTTGCAGATTAAAGTTGCTTGGAAAACAGAGCCAGGAGAGAGTTCCACGAGCGAGAAGTGCGAGAGAAGAAACTGTTAGCATAGAATTTACGGTTACATCTAGCCAGCTCAACTTTAAAATGATGACACCTCGGCGCCAGTTTAGAACTATGTTTATATTCAAAATATCTAGATACCATAGCGAAGAGCTTTTCCTAACAATTATCATATGTCCTTGCCCTAAACTGACTGCCACCGAAGAATAGAGAGTCCATTTAAGTCATAGCTGGAGAGAGAATAAATTAATTCTCCTTTCAATACCATTAGTAGGATATGACAGTAACTGTTAGAATTTGAATCGCTGATTCCACTTCTAGTACCGATAACCCTACCTACATATACATAAGATGTTGATTCTTGCTGTTTGATTGATCGAGAAATAGAATTCATAAAAATTACCAAATGCAATTTGATTAGTGTTTTTTCAATGGTAATTGACCAATATTATTCGACAAAAATAAACAAAATTAATATAACACTTGTTTGATTATGTTTTTACTTTGTTTTTCTAATTTTTTTTTATTCAGTTCTTTATTTCACTTTTTCTTTTCTTTCTTCATTTCAATATTTTTTCTCTCTTTTTTTCTGATTTACCATTCTTGTTTGAACGAGTGCCATAATTTGATCAGCATGTTAAAAAAGATTTTTCTTTTTTTTAACTTTGACAATTGAACAACTTCGGAAAGAAGGAATTTACAATAGATCTAAAATGTAGTCAAGTCTGGGTTGAACTAGAAAACTTTTGTAAAAGACATACCTACCATTGAGAAAAAAAACAAATGGTATTCTGCGTCTGTTTTTATATTCGGAATATTACTACTTAGGGCAAGACGCCATTTAGTTATTGTCGCAGACATTTTTTCCGGTGGCAGATGATAAATTATTCCTTTTCCCATAAGGCTTGTGAAAATCGACACAAAATTATCTCTCATCATTGACTGTGAAGAGACCTTTTAGACTAAAAAACGCGAATGCTCAAGAGGAAATTATTTGGTTCTTGCGTGAGGGAGCCTCCATAAATACTAAAGAAAAAATATCAAATTGTATCGGGTAATTATTTTATGAATTCTATTATGAAACAGCAAGAATCAACATCTTACGTTGAAGTGCGAGAAGTGGAATCGGCGAACCGAATTCAAATTCAAAATTCTAACAGATTCTGTTACCGTCACATCCCACTAATGCTACTGAAAGGAGAATTAATCTCTTCAAGCTATGACCTAAATGGGCTCTCGAGTTTTGGGTGGCAGTCAGTCTAGGGCAAGGACGAATGGTAATGTGTTGTTCGCTATGATATCTAGACTGTTTGAATTTAAACATTACTAAACTGGCGTCGAGGTGTCATCAGTTTAAAGTTGAGCTGGCTAGATGTAACCGTAAGTTCTATGCTAACAGTTTCTTCTCTCTTCTCACTCGTGGAACTCCCTCCCGGTTCCATGCTTTCAAGCAAACTTTAGTCTGCGAAAATTTAAATGCAAGGTTAATCGTTTTCTGTCTCTTCCCGCTTATTATTAATGTTTATATTCCTTATTCTTCCACACCCTGTAACCACCTTGTATCTTAGTGGCTTTACTGCCTTGCATCGGGTAAGACTGATAAAAAAAAAATCGGATATAAAATAGTGCTGAAAAACTTCTGTATCTTCCTCAGAAATTTGGAAATTCACAGATAAAGAAACGGTGACTAGAATTATAAAGAATAACGTCAGGAAGAAATGTGGCATCTGGAGCAATTAATTTTTTTTATGTTTTTTATATTTTTAAAATTCAATTAAAATTTTGAAAATATAAAACTTTATATGAATCATTTTACTTTTGCAAAACAAGCTTAGAGTACGGTTTAACAATGTCCATTTTCTTTAACATAACAACGAACTATCTTAGCAAGAAAGATGGCTATGAAGGCCCAGCCTGCTTCTGAAGTGCCGTGAGCAGGAGTCAGAGGAGTGTGGGTGATGTCGCGGTTGAGTGAGTCAGTCTCCTCTGACAGCACATTGCAGATCCTTTTCCCGTTGGCAGTTGAACTTGAAAGTCTCAGTATCCGCCCATTCCCCCACTCTTCATGGATGGTCCTACGCCAGGCGGGCCGATTTGCAGCAACGATTTCCCCATTTCAAGGTCGATGTTGGCCTGTGTCACGGATGTATTCAACTGATCCTTGAAATGTCGTTTTGGACCTTCATGTAGCATCTAGCTTTATAAGATATAGAAAGTGTGAATATTGGGGTCAACACTACAT
This sequence comes from Ascarosepion bandense, assembly GCA_037127315.1. Classification (NCBI taxonomy): domain Eukaryota; kingdom Metazoa; phylum Mollusca; class Cephalopoda; order Sepiida; family Sepiidae; genus Ascarosepion; species Ascarosepion bandense. The sequence continues at coordinate 4,501,720 of JBBBDQ010000330.1, forward strand.
GATAACTGGCAGCTTCACACTTGTACGATTTTCAGACCATATATATTCTAAAACTTTGTGACAAAGCATTCAACTACTGAAGGTTTCTCAAATCTCTCTTCTTTGAGTTGGTGACAGTGGGCCCTGCTTTCTATGTTTACAGTGTTACCCTAGAAATAATTCTTGAGATAAAGTAAATCTTAAGATTTATTTTTACATTTTTAAAATTCAAAACTGTAGAACTTTAAGAGCAATTAAGGGCATTGTTTTTAAACATTTTTAAAATTAAATTAAAATTTTCAAAGTATAAAAATGTTCACAGGAATATTTCTAGTTTTGCAAAACAAGTCTAGAGTACGGTTTTATAATGTCTATTTTCTCTTACCATAACAATGGGATTAGCAAGATTATATAAAGCAACAAATATTAGGATATTGGACTAAACAATGTAAATCCAATGGCGTCGTCCGTTAAAAAAGTGTTTGATGTTCAAAGAAAACTTTTCAAAATTATGCATTTAATGTCTTTTGTTGGTTATCTTCAATCTTTGTAAGTACATGTACATTCATTCATGATGGCTCCGGTATTTGTTACACACTTTCATGTAGATATATTCGTTTAATACACGAAGACGTTAGTGCTACCTGCCAGATTTACATTGACAGAGATGCTTGGATAAGTGAAGTGACGCAGAAATCCACACACAAACTGACAACGTAATTCAGACGCGTTTATGACAATTACTAACTAAGAAAAATCAAACTGTATGCACGTAATGGTCAGTCGTTTATATTCTTTTAAAATCCTGAACAGAGAATCGTGACTTTACTGATAAGCCTACCAAACTAGATTCTGAGAGGAGTAAGTATAAATATCTTTTATTAAAAAAAAAAAAAAAAAAAAAGGTTTGATTAGGTAAATGCACTGGTGTGGGGTGGGGGAGAAGAAAGGAAGATTTGTTTTAAATATCGCTAAACCGTCCTGTTTCTTGTCTGGTACGTTTCGTTAGAAAATAACGATGAATCAATGATTATCACTTAATTTGCTCCCTCGAAACTTTAGCGGTAAATTTTGGATTTGTTCCCCGAAGCCCTTTACCCCGTCTAATCTTTCCAAAACATCCTTAATTCTGTGCAAATGTATATGCTGAACTCAAATCGATAATTGTTTATTGAAGAAACCTACATTTTTTCAAGTTAAAGACCAGAAAAAAAAATCGGACTATATCTCACCTCTTACCACCGTTCTCATATCTGATTCACCGCTGAATGACTTGAGGCGTAGGATATTTATTTCGGCCAATTTACTTCCTTTGAGCAATTACTCCGCGATTTGTTTGGTTTCGAAACTCAGTTTCCGAAGTAATTGCAAAAAGGAAGTAAATTGGCCGAAAAATCGACAAACTACGCGTGAAGTCATTCTCAACAACACGGAGTAAGCAACTGAATAATGAATTCAAAGAAAAAAACTAATAATTTAAATAAGATAACCTCGTTTATTGTGCTAAGTACACTTTTAATAAGTAATTTATTCAACCTAATTACAATTAATGGTAACAATAGTTCAATTATGGTGACCCAATTGTTCAATGAGGTATGAGGTTTGCTTGTCAAAATATTGTGATGATATTACATTACTATTTTGGTTAATCTTATTCCATTTATTCAACGGTTTTATTCAAGTTTATCCTCAGGACTATATGCCCGGTGAATGTTAGTCAAACATGAAATTTTTCTTTAAAATTTCAAGTAATATAAGGAATGGTAAAAAAAAAGAAAAAAGAAAAAAAGATTAACACATTGATATACGAGGTGTGTTCGAAAAGTATCCGATTTTATTTTTTTTCCTCCAAAACTAATGCTGCGTGGGCAAAACACTAAGTGGGAGATGACGACACCCTTCCTGCACATGTGCAGAAATTTTCGCACCGGTAGGCTGCGTGACTTCCAGGTTTTTACGCCTAGAGTACAGACATGTGTGCGCTCGTCTGATTTTTGTTTTTTATGTCGCAACACAAGGTGGGCCTAGTAAAATTTAATTTTCATAACAGGTACCTCAGCTATTTTCACGACTGATCGTATTCGTAAGTATATAGTACATGCCTTAGAAATAATAGGAAGTTTTATTAAAAAGAGTAATAAAGATGTTTTTCATCATAAAAAAAACTAAAGTGTTGGTATAGTGTTTTCATTGTTGACAGTGTGATCATCATATGTCGCTGCGTGGGATTTATTTATAATTTATTCATTTGAAAATTAAAAAAAAAAAGAATATTACGAATGTTTCCTGTTTCAAAAACAAAAGATGTTTATACGTAAGTATGATCGTAGCGAAAGTAGCTAATGGTTTAAAATTATAAAAACGTTACTTTCATCAGAATTTTACAAAATTCAAGAAACATTGAATTTAATTATTGTTTACATGTGGTGATATATGAGAGAGTATGTGAGCCAATAAGTAAGAAAAAAACTTAAAAAAGGTTATTTTCCTTATGAAATTAATAGTGTCATTGAGAATGACCAAATGGGCTGCAATTAGTTCATAACTGGTCTGTGTAAACAGGATGTTTGAAAACACCTTAGTCCTGATGCTGCAACAATGCCCCACAGTACTAACGTAGGATTAATGAAGTCGATACATTCCCAATAAATGTATTTAAATGTATTAGTAATTTATTTTTATTAGGAGTTGCTATCCAGCAATAGACTAACCAAAAAGATAGATCGAGAAAAAAACAGGTTATAAGAAACCACTTCTATAAAAAGGCAATCGATTCAGTAGAACACTCGGCAGTCTAACTTCCTACGATTAAAAACTACATAAAAATTGAGAACATATATGTAATGCAATAATTTGACTGCAAAAAGATAAAAAGTAAAAGGGAAAGGAGCAAAACTAAGAGTTAATCTAAACTATCTAAAAAGCACGCCTTGCAAGCATTTTCGGAAAAATGAACGCAGAAAGAATAGGAGTAAATTAAACGGAAAATAGTCCAGCCATCTACGATTTACTGACGACGTTTTAATAATATAATCCACTCGCCGATTCTAATAACATATACTAAATTATCTGGTTGGTTGTTTTTGTTTAGAGGTATATCAACCTCTACGGAAGTCTAAATATTTTGTACGGAATTTTATTTTATTTTTTCAGGTTGGGGGGTGGGGGATAATAATGATTTCAGCTACACATGACTTACCAGTTAAGAAGATGAGAATTCATACTTTTTTTTTCAAAGGTATTTGCTCGTAAGAGAATAAAACGAACCCAATGGTAATTTGAACTCAGCTCTCCGATTGACAATTCCGGGTCATTATCCATTACACTACCCGCACAGCTAAATTTACAGCAACAGGTATTTTTAAGCAGACTATCGAAAGAGGAGAAAAAAAATCACTAAGTTTAAAATTGGCCAGAAATAAAAACAAAATAAGACTCATTCCGAATAAGGTAATAAGAAAAATAGATGAAGAAGAACTGGAAGTTCAAGATTATGTATGCTTAGGACAGGTGATAACATTAAGGAAGTACAAGAAAATGCAATAAAACGATAAAATCATAAGATCAAACGCATTTAACAAAAATATAGACATAAAAATGCCTTTTCCTAAGAAGATAGTATATAAGCAATGTATAATGCCATTTATTGCATGCGGATGAAAAACGTGGAAATTAATGATATTGCTTGAAAACCAAATCGAAAATGGAAATTTAACAGGATCTTAGGCGTCGAATACGTACACATAATTCATTTAAGAAACTTTTATCTAACACAATAGCATTATAAGGGGTACATAAAAAATCGGCATGGACAATGTTCTTTGTATGCCAAAAGATTCTTTAATTATTTATGAAATGCATGAAATATATATGTTATGACGAGGTAGTCTATCAGGCTGTATGAGGTATGATCGAAAGTAACGGTACTGTTGCTATGGTAACGGGGTTAAAAAAAACGCAGAGTGAAGCCGCTTAGCACAGATAGACCTGAAACTCAGTCGCGCTTGCACACGACATTATAACTTGCTAGCTCAGTGCCATTGTTTACAGCTGTACTTGGAAGAGAGCGGTCGTCTCACTATACAACAAAGGTTCCATCAGTGATCATAGCTTGTGAAGCGGTTTTTGGCCAAGCTCAACATTCCCAACCGCAATATTTTTGTTTTTAATCATTTCACCCCGAGCAAGGCAGAAATGCCACCGATGTGCAGGGGGCTACATAACTGTAAAAAGATTAATTAGAAAAGAGTGAGGAGTACAAACTAGTTAGAAAGGAGCAATAGAAAGCTGAGAATGCAGGTGCGATGACAGATACATAGGTGGGGAGAAAGGGAAGGATATACGGGGGTGGGGAGAGAGCTAGAGTCCAGTGGTTAATAGATGAGTATTGACATTGCATTTAAATTTCTGGGAGGTTGTAGCCGTCAGGAAAGCAAGAATATGGGAGCAAGTTCCACAGGCGGGAAGTGCGAGAGAAGAAGCTGCAGGAGTAGAATTGTCGTCTGCATTTGGCTAACCTGACTGTGAATGGGTGGGACCCAATTGCCAGTCTGGTTGCACGAGTAAACACCTGTTGAGAAGGCATATACCACAGATCTCGCTCCCTGAAAAATTGTTCTCTTAAATCAATACCCTGACTGAAAAGATCAAGACTGAAAGACGTCGAAGAAACTCCAGAAATAGCGACGACAGCTGCTCGCTATCCCAGAAAAGGAGTTCCAGGAATGCTTACATCAAAGGAAACGAGGCTTTATAAAGTGTGTAGTTTCAGAAGGGGACTACCTCGGAGATTGAATGCCGCATTGATTTATGTTGTAGTTTTCTTTTTATAGCTCCGATCCCGATACCTTTTGATCAGACCTCGTATATGTGAATTATATATATTTGAAAGAACTTAAGTTTATCGTAATGAAAAAGGCATAACACACACTTCAAGCTAGACATCAGCAGCAACAACAATATTGTAAGCCCCTTTTGTTAAAAGAGGCTATAAACCCAAACTCTCTAAGATTGAAAAGAAAGATTATGAATGCATGAAGAATTCTAAAGTTGTGCTGAAATATATTGTTTCTGGTCTGTCAAACAATGAAGTAAATGTGTTATGTCGAACGGTAAGCAGACTGTTCAAGAAAACATGAGCTTAATAGTTACCATCTAAGAATATGCCTTTGATCAAAAGTCATCATAACATCTAGGTGTAATTTCCACGGGCTTAGTTAAAAAAGATAGCTATTTTTGGAACTTAATTTTATGAACTGGGAGATTAAATTGAATGGTTCGGTCTCAGGACAGCTGGCGTTCGATCGTCGCAATTCCATCCAGTAAAGCGAACGATAGGAGGCCCCGGGGCCGTTCACGACCTCGACCTACTCTCGAACTCGGAACGGGTTGACTCTCCTGAATACGGAGCCGTCCCTCGCCCCTCCTCGCGGGCCGAAACGACGCGGGGAGGAAACGAATGCGAGTGCCAAGTGGGCCACTTTTGGTTGGGTGCCCCTGCTATTCTCCTCGGGGTTCTTGACAAAATACAACGGAGAGTCTGTAATGGGATCGATACCGACTTGGCAGACCGGCTGCAGTCTCTCTCACACCGGCGAGACATGGCTTCCCTGTGTCTCTTCTATAAATACTCTCACGGCTTCTGCTCCGATGAACTTAGATCACTAGTGCCCCCTATGTACGAATTTGCACGAGATACTAGATTAGCAACTAGGTCCCACCCTTTTACAGTGAAACCGATAAAATGTAACCGCAATTTCTACTCCAACAGCTTCTTTTCTCGCACTTCCTGACTGTGGAATTCCCTTCCACATGATTGCTTCCCCGACGGCTACAATCTCCAGGAGTTTAAATGTAAGATCAATAGACACCTAACACACTAACTCGTATTCCTTCTCTCAAACACTCTTACCATCTACCCAACCCTCAGCCTCGGTATCTTTACCCGTCTACCACCCTCCTGACATTTCCTATATCTAACCACACTTTCTCTTTACCTTCCCCTATATAACCCCTAGTGCGATAGTGGCAGTGGAATGCCTTGCTTAGGGTGAAATGATTAAAAAAAATCAGGTAGCGGGTATGTGAAAGAAGGACAAGCTATTATTGTCATAAGAGTGTTAAGCAATAAAGGAATGTTCCCAGTTTTTATTTCTCCAATTATGTCCATTATTATATCCATGATACAGTAACGTTGTAATACACGACGGAACGGAATAGCGGACAGAGAAACTATAACACACATACAAAACAACAGTGTGAGAAAGAGTAATAGGGTCTTACTTGCAATATTTATTTTCCATCGTCAGAGACGATCTTATAAAAACAAATAACACTTTTTGTCTTGATCAAAAGACATGTTTCTAAAGGTTGAACAATTTTTACTTCAGCATTTCGTCTAAAATTAGATTTTTTTTTTAATTTGTGATTTTTTTAAAGCTTTGTGAACGATGGACCACTGTTGATTGATCGTACAAGCAATAAGGTTAGTAAGCCTTTAAAACGCTTAATTTCTCCCAACATTGTGCAAAAGGTATCGCTGCAATGTTAAATATAATCTTTGATATTTTTATCCTTGAGTCATAAGCTTTTCTTTAAGAATAGTGTCCTCGTGCTTTTAAAATCTTCGATATAAACACAATACACAATTTACTCAATGCATTCATTCATTTGAAATTACTGAAAACAGCATTTCTATTCTATCTCTGTCGATCTTTGCCCCCACAATGAAAAGAAAAGAAAATATTTCAGGCTCCAAATTATGTTCTTAAAATATTTTACAGGACATTGAGAATTTTCTTTTAATTGCTATATAATTAGCGACTTCTTTAAAAGAAAAGAAAACACCTTTTTGTTATGACTGTTGAGTTGTAGGTAGAAATTCAAAAAAAAAAAATTACATAAATTGTTTCTTGTTTTGATGGCGTCTGGGAATGTGACGTGTCATGAAGTAACATTTAAAAACTAAACTTGTATTCAACTGTTCCAGTTTTGAGCTCTAGGATATTTTATGCAAATGAAAGTTTAGTTGACTAGTTTGCATTCTTTCAAGAACCAAATTTATAATTCTTTATGCGATATTGAATAAGGCTGCATTTGAAAGAATGTTTTTTTTTTAGCTATTTTCTTTATTTAACGACAGTCTTTTTTACAGATGAAGAAGGACTTTGAAAAGATAAAAATTTGGTTCTACTGAACGATGCTGACAATATCATGGACCAAGCAACGACAAAGGTTTAGAGAACAAAGAAACAAAAAGGACACTTAAATATTAGAAAGACAGTTGAACTTTCTAGGACGATATTCACAGGACATATTGAAGAAAATAAAGACAGGAAAATAGCACATAAACCTACTTAGAGAGCTGAGTAAATGGATGTCAGAGCAGGCTTTAGGAGAAATAATAAAAAAAAATTACTTAAGAGCTACAAAGAATAAGAAATTGTGGAGAGCCATAATCGCCAACTTTCTAAACGGACACGCTACATAGAAGAAATAACTACTAAAGACGTACAAAAAAGAACTCATGTTAAAAGATTGATTGTATTTTAACCCATAAAGTGTGGCAGACCACAAAAAGGATATTAGTATGAATAAAAAGGGAACTCGCACTTAGAGAAAATATGAAATATGTCTTTTAACTGATCTCTAACGGACTCTAAAAGACTCAAATTTGTTCCCATGTTGCAAGTGGTTCAATCAAAATACTTAGCTTACCATTCTCCAGAGTTATATTCAGCCACTGTTCAAGCACTATACATGTATGTAGATATATAGATCATGCCTATTCTAGTGTCGCTTTCTACAGAGTTAAGTTACTAACTCTAAACCCAACTGATTGCCAACAAACGCTAGGGTTTGGCTGGTGTTGCGATGGGAAAAAGAGGTGGATTTTTAACTTACCAAGAGTATTGAAAGTGAAAGTGAATGTAGCGGCTTCGGCTGGAATTTGAACTCGACACGTCAATCCAATACCCACTGCTCTATGAGCACAGACGTTTAAAGCCAGACCGAATGAAGAAAAAAAATCCAGTTGCTTCGAACTTTCTCAGTTGTTTATTCAAAAATGGTTTTCTTCTGGTCTTTACCCACAACATCAATAATAAACGAAGCGTATCTTTGTTCAAGAATGGATTGAGATACATCATGGCACATTTGACAATATAACGATGATTTACAATTCCGCATTTTATCGTAAAAAGACATTTCTGATAAACCAGATCAGCCAATGCTAAATGCCAGAGTTTCCTTTGTTTTTTTCCTTAGTGAACTGTTTTTGTATATAGTTCTGTTATACTCTACTTCAAATTGAATCTTTCTGATTTATTACACATCAAAAAATAGTCTTGAACACGTATTACACGATGAACGCTACGAAAGCAACATTTAAAATTCGCTCTCGGCATAGGGGCTCGGAGAATCACTTCAAACAAATCTCCCACAAATATAGAATATAATTTTTTTAAAAATTGCCATTATAACATAAAAACAATATGTTGTGTATCTACACTGATGCTTAAAGGGCTCGCTCGCGATACTCAAGGCACTAAGTAGGCGGTTGGGCTGACAGACAGCCTTAGAATTAATCAGCGGTCACGGGTCAAAAGATCCCAGACAAAATCCAAGCTTGTACACAAACGACTACCCCGTCCTCATACGCCCAAAAAGAGATATTCCGCCATACTCCGTTATATAACGGAGAAGGGCGGAATATTTTTTCACTCACTCACAAACACACATATATATATATATATATATATATATATATATATACACACACACTACTGACTATAAGTTTGGGACCACTTAGATTTATTCTCTAAGAGAAATAAATAACAGATTTTATGTCTTAGAAGAATAAATATAGATATATTTCATTGTTGCTCACAATTGTACAATAATTAAAACCAAATTGAACAGAGTAATTTCAAATTTAATTAAAGTTAATTCATATTTTCTTTTCATTAAAGAAACCACCACGAGCCTTTATTACTGCAGAGCAAATCCTTGGCATTCTTTCTAATAACTTATAAAGATAAATTGGTGAAAGTGATTTTCAAGCATCCTGCAAGCATTTGAACAACATTTGTTCATGTTTAGCATGTTCATTTCGAACTGTACGATCAATTTCATCCCTTATTCTCCTTTAATAGTGGTTTCTTAGCTGCTACATAGCCTTTAAGCCCAGCAGAATGAAGTCGTCTCTTAACAGTAGTACCAGATATTGGATGTTGCCGAGTAGAATTCATTTCAATTGTTAATTCCAGAGCGGATTTTCTTCTATTCCTCTTGCTAGATATGATCAAATGCCTATCCTCTACAATAGATGTTACTCTGGGCCTACCAGATCTTTTTCTGTCAAATTTAACTCAGTTTTACGAAATCGCTGAAGGCAATAATGCACGCCATTTTTTGATAGGCTTAATCTTTTTAGCGATAACACGTTCAGAATATCCTTCTTTCGAAAGAATTTCAACCTGAGCTCTTTTTTCAATGTTAATCTGTTTCTTCCTTGCCATTTATACCGTAGTAATGTGGTTTACAAAAATAAGTTATACCGTAATTATAAAATCTGAATAAATCTGAATTTTCGGCAAAAACTTGATCACAATAAGAGGAGTCAAGTAGCAAACTGAGTAAATGTTTACTTTAAAGTTGAAAAGAATACTTTTTCTTTACTTGACATCTGCATAAGAATAACAAAATACAAACACGGCGAATTTGATTCTGCTAAAAATTAAATTTTATAAAATTTGTGAAAAAAAAAACAAAAAAAAAAACACAAATTGGGTAGTCCCAAACATATGGTTGGTAGTGTATACATACGCACATATAAATATATGAGTATACACATACAGTGAGGTGAAACAAGTATTTAGACAGTAAAAATGGATTTAGAATCATATATTGAAAGACGAGCATTGTTTAAAGCTCACAATATATTCGTAAAACAACTATAAATGCAAATAAATAGCAAAAATAAATTTTTTGACACGTGTATATATTTTATATTCAAATTATTAAAACATTGAAAAAGTATTTGGACAGTTCAGAAATTATGTTTAAAATAATGTTTTGAGTATATTTTATGCTCGAATGTGTTAGTATTTTATAGAATAGTCTAGAAGGTGTATTACTTAAAGGTGTTAGCTATCTTGCTGGTAAGTTCATCCCAGGATGTCGCACTAACAGTACTGCAGGATGCCAAAGCAAAGAGTGCTGTCGAAAGATCTTAAAGATCGAATTATTTCTGCACATATAGAAAAAAACTATCGTAAGATTGCTAAAGACCTATGTATACCTGTGAGCACTGTTGGGTACATAATTAAGAAATGGAAAACCTTCGGTAATCATGAAAGTATACCAAGAACAGGTGCACCGCGCAAAATATCACAATATTCACGGAATATAGTACGGAGAGTTAAAAAAAATTACCCTTCTGTGATTCGCAGAGAACTTCAAAAAGATCTCGGCAATTCAGGAACTATCATATGCAACTTCACCGACAACAATTAAAATCTCGCTCTTCTCGTAAAACCCCATTGCTAAACAAAAAAAAAAAGTCATTTAAAATCCAGACTTGAATTTGCCAAAACTAATTTACAAAAGCATGATGACTATTATAAGCAAATTTTATGGTCTGATGAAAGCAAGATTGAACTTTATGGCCACAACGATGCTACCCATGTTTGGAGAAAGGATGGAACAGCATTCAATCAAAAGAACACCATCCCCACTGTGAAGCACAGAGGTGGTAGCATTATGGTTTGGGGATATTTTGCATATAATGGAACGGGACAACTGAAAATTGATGGCACAATGACTGCAGCCAAATATATTAAGATTTTAGAAGATTGCTTGCAGTCATCAGTTGAGAAATTTGAACTTGGACCAGATTGGATTTTTCAACAGGACAATGATGCGAAACATACAGCCAAAGCAACACGTGCATGGATTCAAAACAATAACAACGTGTTGACATGGCCCAGCCAATCGCCGGACATGAATCCAATAGAGAATCTTTGGAGAACACTGAAGAATCAAATTCGTGAAAGGCAACCAAAGGAGCAGACCGAGAGCTGTAGCTGCAAATGAAGGAAGACCAACTAAATATTAAACACATTTAAAGCACAATTTATATTCTGTCCAATGACTTTATTCACTACCTGTTTTAATAATTTGTATATAAAATATATATATACGTTTGAAAACTTTTTTTTTCTTTTGCTATTTGCATTTATAATCGTTTTCCGAATATATTGTGAGCTTTAGACAATGCTTTTCTTTCAATATATGATTCTAAATCCATTTTTTACTATCCAAAGACTTGTTTCACCTCTCTCTCTCTCTCTCTCTCTATATATATATATACACCCTTCTCCTTGATGAGCGATGTGGCTGGGTATATTTCAAACGGGAAAGTACAAGGTCTTCGAGCCGATGGAAGAAGTCAAATTTAAAGACTGATCCGCAAAAGCCACCCCCAAAACCTAGATTCTTTGTACGTCGTAGATGATCATAAACAACCACACCCATTTCCTACTCCATTTGTTAATAGATAAAACTAAGTACCACTAATGATTCGCTGAAAAATAAAAATAAATTTAAAAATTAAAATATTACTTTTACCAACTCATAAACACACACATACAGGATTCTCTCATACACAGATTTTATTTTTAAAAAAGAATATCATCCATCGTTTAAATAATAAACATTATTTCCCCACAATTTTGAACGAAAATGTATTTTGTTTTGTTATTCACACACACTCACTAACGTTACCGACATATAAACACACTTAATTCATTTATAGTTTAAATACGCTTGGCACACACATTTTCTTATGCATACACTCACATTTAAAATAAACATTTATTGCTTTTAATACACGTGGTACACATATAAACAGACATAAGATATTTCTACATTTAAACATTCATCTTAAAAAAATCTCAGAAGAAGCTTGTTAAAGTGAAACATGTCAGATTAAAGATTTTACGTATCTGTTCTTTACTTATATATATATATATATATATATATATATATACGGTGTATCAAAAACACTTTCACAAACTTTGAGAGCGGGTTCCTCATACCAAGACAAGAACGATACAGTAGACGCTGTTAGATGTATAATCGATAAATACTTTTTGAAACTTTTCATACCTCCATGTACGACATCCTCGTGACACTTGACGTGTGTTAATACGCAGATCGTCTCCGACAGCCTGTAAAATGTCTTCTTCGTGGTCGGGTGTACCAGCAGATATTGATCTTCCTCAATCCATAGTTTGTGATGCTAAGGATCTTATAACGCGACTATAAACAGCAGCGACGGCTGGATGACTCGACTGAGTTCAGTTTGGAAATGTGATCTGATACAACCGTGCAACCTCGCGTCCATTAGCATTCGTGCGGCTGTATGTAAAAGTAATATCTGCCTGTTCATAAAAATACGAATATCTTGGCATTGTTAAACGGAACACTTCTCAGTTAAATTACTACTACACACGGCAAAAGTTGAAGACAAACTAGGCAGAAATGTACACGAATAAAAATGTAAACTCGTCTACGTGGCAACGCAGCACCAGCTACCATAAACTTTCTTTAAATCTAATAACCAAAATACGGAGGATCTGTGAATGCAAGTTGATGTGGACTTTTGTTTTGGGGTGAGGAACCCGCCCCTAAAGGTTTTAAAAAGTATTTTTGAGATATCTATATCCACACACACACACACACACACACACACGTGTATGTGTGTGTATTACATTCTGATTAAATGACAAATGTAACATCCTAATTTTAGTTGTTTTTAACGCATATGTGCGTTGTGGTACAGTGGATATCGGCTGGGAACGAGAAATTGGGGAGCCGAGTTCGAATTCCAGCTGAATCCATTGTATTTACTTACGCGCAAATACCCTTGGGAAAGGTATTAATCCGTCTCTTCCTTCCATTTATGGGTTAAATAGCAGGACAGATTGGGTTCTATAGCCTTGCTCGGCAACCTACTGCGGGATAATCTTCTGCCCAGTCAGTCATGTCTCTTTCGAGACATGATCGCCCAAGCGTGTATCACGTATGGCACCTAAACTGACTGACTCATGCTGAGTACGAAGCTAAAACTGGCAAATCTGTTTGTATAATGCATTGTGTGTGTGTGTTTGCTCTTGTCTAACGAGCATATAGTAAGCCCGCAATCTCCTGTTACGTAATATAACCACACCTACAATTACAAAATTGCGTTCACCAAAGTGCAATATTGTTGACCTTCGAACAAATTTTAATCTCTCCCTTCCTCGCTCTCTGTCTGCTGTTTGTCTCCTTCTCTTGTTTTTATTCTCTCTCACAATATTCAGTGAATGTCTGACCCACAGCTAAAGGCAATATTCAAACAGTAATTATCACCTGTAAAACAAAAGTATCAGTCCAAAGGTTTGTCTAACGTCTAAAACCTGTAAAATCTCTTTTTATAAAAGTAGAAGACAAAGATATTCCCAGAAAGGCAATTAAGAGAATGCTTGACGAAATAATTAAAAAAAAAAAGGAAGAGAAGAGATAAAGAATGGCAGTTACAAAAGCTGAAATTAAATTTGCAAAAAACGTCGTCGAAACGAAATTTAAAAATAAAGCAAAAATATTTTATTCAGCCTTGTTAATTTGTTTGCGTCGCAATTGGAAATATTTAATAATATAGAGACCAAATCTGGAAAATGTTTAATACAATTTGCCACAGTTTAAAAGTTTATTACAATGGATACAAACAATCCTCGTTATATATCTATTAGGTACCTTCACTCATTTTCGATATCTAAATTTTAATTTGAATTTTTAAAAATAAAAAATATTTTCTTGAAACTTTTATTTTAGTTTAAATTGAAAGCTAAAGGATCAAATTTACTATTTCCAGTAAGCAAAATACAGTGGTGTATTTCAAACATAAATTATACTGATTGGAATCTAAAAGTTTTTTTTGTTGTTGTTTTGTTTTAATCTTTCAATTTTTGGCCATTTTTAAGCGATCAACACATTTGTAAACAAAAGTTAATTCTCGGTTTTAAAAATCTTGCAAAAATAAAACATATGTCTGGGACACACAATTTTAGGAAAATTAGCAAATTTAATGTTAAATTAACCTGATTTACACAAGTATTATTTATAGCATGAAATTTAGAATAAAAATTTCCAAAACACAGTTCAACTTTCTGACCTTTCCATCATATGTGCTGACAGATTTGACAGATGCGAGATAAGATAAATATATGGCGATCACAAGTGGCATAATTTTACAATTTTTTTCCCTGTAAGGAGAAGAAACCCTGAAACACATGAGCTTTTAATTTACGCATAGAAATTACTATACAAAAAAGAACTTCAAATACACACACACAAAAAAAAGAAAAAAAAAGAAAATTAAAAAATTATATTAAAAATATGAAACCACAACAATTTGTATTAATTTTCGGTTAGTAAATATGATATTCGTTTAATAACTTTTTAAACTAACCCCAATAAAACTTTGAAGTATTTTCAAAGTATTTTTCAAACTTTTTATTATTTATTCAAGCAATTAAAAGCTTATCAAATTAAATGTCAGTTTAAAATAAAAAACAAAAGGCAATATGCCTTTTGTTTTTTATTTTATTATTGGGAGCAGATTCCCGGAAATAAAGGCAAAATTTTTCCAAATAATAATAGATGATTTACATTCCCAATGAATTCTGCGTTTAACTAATAAGACCAATTTTCGCAACAAAATGTAATTCCTTAAAACTTCAGGAATTTACGTGGCGGGTGGTAACAGATGTGAAAAATATATATTTCCAATTTTTTAAAAATAATGATTTCAAAAATAATTAAGTCCCGAAAGTTTCCTTAAAATCCGACAATTATTTCCAAATTAATGTGTGTCATCAGAAAAAGAATGAGTTATGTAATATTACGTTTTTCATTGTAAACTCTCGTAACGATTTGGTTACCCGCTAACTAAAATCAAAACAAGATTTTTACCAAAATTTCGAACGTGTTAGAAGAGGGTAAATTTAAAAAAAAAAAATTAATTAAAAAATACATTGATCTTTATTCTTAATAATATAAACAATTCGATGGAAAAAAGTTTTTTTATTAAGTTTGGAGCCTTTTTTTATTCATACTATGTTGTCTTTTTAGCGATTTAGTAGAGGTACCTAAATTTTGCTGTCTTAAACATAATGATAATAACGAAAAGTGTTCTTACGCATGGACTTACTAGTTAAAGTATTAAATTTCAATGTAGTTTTTTCCTTTGTACAAAGGTTTCTATGATAAAAATAGAAGCTTCGGGATTCTCAATGAACATTATTCGATCTATTACCAGTAAAAAGTTAAGTGCGTTGACAAGGAAAGATTGTTAAAAAATAAATGTGTGTGGTGCAAAATAAATGTCTTTATGCAACAGAACGTTGCCCGCATCAATTGGCTCGGCAACAAAACGTTGCTCGTATCAATTGCGTATTAAAATTATTACAAATTGTAGTAATGATTACAGTGCTTTTAAATATACAGGTGGTTAAAAAGTAGGCGGAGAGGAAATAATTTATTTTGAGATTACATATTTATTCATACAATTATTACATTGACAATTAAATTTTAGTGTGTACAATACAAAGGCGCTTAAATTTTATCAACGCAGATGCTCAAGCTCATGTCTCACAATTTGAAGTCTATCACTCACGCTTCGACAAACTTTTTTGCACAACTCTCTCTGTATCTATTTCTTGAAATGCATCTCTTATGTAATTTTACAAATCACCAATACTTCTTGGTTTTTGACTATAAACTTTGTCCTTGAGTACTCTCCAAAAGAAGAAATCCATTATGGGTCAAATCAGATGAAAGTGCTGGTCAATCAGTTGAACCCCTTCGGCCAAACCATTTCTCAGGAAATGGATCATCAAGATACTCACAAACTGCTCTTGAATAATGTTAGGGGGCCCATCTTGTTGGAAGCAATGAACACAATTGTAATAATATAACATATACACCTGCTCTGGGACCACCCTGTATATATTAGTTGCAGAGAACTCAACAATGTTCTGTCAGTCTTATTTGGTGAGAAGGATAACTTCATATGCGGTTTGAAAAAATAAGATTTGTACTGTATAAATTTGGGAGTGAAGCACTCTTTTAGATCTGCGCAACTGTCTCAGAGAAAGACATTTTGATGAACACCAGTTATCATAGCTATATTAAACACTTTACATCAGCCTATCACTGGATTATGTAGTAATGGATTTGGTTGGTTGTTTTTATGGCATATCAACCTCGGCGGGTCATTTATTGCCAACTAATTTTTTTTATTTATTGGTGGTAATACCTTTTGCTTTCAACAATTTATTGTTTTTATATAAGTTTTGTGTCTAGTAATACTTTTTTTTCTTTTCGAGTATCAAGATTCATTGTGATTTGTTTTTAAGGGCAGAGTCCCCAAGTCCTACCCTGTTATTTAACCCATAACTGGAGGGAAGGGACGGATTAATACCTTTCCCAAGGGTACCAGTGCTTAAGTGAATGCAGGGTATTCAACTGGAATTCGAACTAGGCTCACCGATTTTTCTTTCAGAGTCGATATCCACTGCACCACAACGCACATCCGTCACTATACGCTTACAGCGTCTGGTATTCCCAAGCGTTCACACACCCAAGTACTGACCAGGCTCAACGTTGCTTAACTTCGGTGATCGAGCGAGAACCGGTGTATTCAACGTGATATGAACGTTAGTTGTAGAAACGGTCGATACGGTATTGTTCAAGCTGCATCTGACCGTAAGCAACCCTACTGACATCACTGATTTTAAATATGTAGTTAAAACAAACAGAATACAACTAGTAACTTCAGACAAATTTTAGTAGAAAATATTATACTGGATTAACTGAAATGAAAGACAATATTCTAGAGGCAATTAGAATATAAATGAAGCAAGTCACATTAAATAAAATATCGATTTTTTTTCCGCTATTTCAAACATGAAGTTATTTATCGCAAATATTAGTTCATCCGAAGAAAATATAAATTTTGGTACTTTTTTTAAAAATTATAAATTTTAAAATCAAAATTTGTTTAGCTTTCCTCGCAACAATTCCAACCAACCCTCAAAAAAAAAATTATCAAAAGTCAGGGAGTTCTTCACATTTCGTAAATACGAATTATATTCGATGTACTTAAAAGAAAGTTTTTACAATTTGGAAAAAAAAAAAAAAAAATCAAATCTGTTCTTGGTTTTATCGAAGTGACCGTGAATGCTAACCTCACACTTAATGGTGTACTTGATCGCAAAAGTCAACCAAACCGGAGTGCAATCGATGGGCATCACTTTGGTGTGAATTTTTTAAAATTTTATTTTTGGCTGAATGTTTTTTTTTTTTGAGGGGGGAATTAACAGAAAAGATCCAAAATATCTTTCTCGGCACGAGATTGTATACTGAAGTATATATAAAATATTTAGTATACACACGATATATCTAATATGCATAAAGAAATATCACGTATAAATAATGAATGCGTGCTTTTTCGTATAACATTCACATATGACGTCATTTAAAACTGATTTCAATTCCGGCTATGTAAAAATACCAGGATTTATTTTTAAAAAAAAGTTATCCACCATACTGGCAACACTTAGTTCTTGATAATCACAAAGATAGAAAATATTTGAGCAAAACAGGGGAAAAAATGAAATTAGGACATTTTATTCAGGATTTAAAATAAAACATCTTATTCAAATATTGGAAAAAATTAAAAACATTAAACAGATATTGTTGATTGAATTTAAAACTTGTTTGAATGAATCCTTGCTGTCTATATACTCCTTATATAACATGGCTTTTTGTTTGTAATACAATAAACAGTAAATTAAAAAGCTATTTCTTTGATTATTGCCAAGTTTTAGCGTAAATAAAAATAAATCAGTTAATCACGGTAATTATGTGCGTTCGCAATGATTTCTTTCATTTATGAGACCAATTGGATCAAGTTCATAAACGCTGGTTATGTTTGTATGGTTGAAGGAGTCTTATCCCGTTCCGTCTATATTTCTACCTTAGCTAGAGAGGTAAGGAAAGAAGAAGTATACAATAAGCGATAACTGCCAAACAAAAAAGATATGCAAAAAATTCTTTGTTAAAAATATCATAGATATATATATATGCACACACACACACACACTAAATCATTTAAATTGATTAACCAAAAGACAGAACTTACCAAAGGACATTGTTGTTAAATATTCGGTTAAAATATTAGCAGATCCGTATAATACTCATTTGATTTTCTTTATTTTTTCTTCTTTTTTACTCATTCAAAAAAGTATCTTCCTTCTAGTAAGAACAGCGTTCGTGTGTTTCAAGGAGAAATTTCAAGCTTTTGATCAAGGTAAGTCAGGACATGTAACTGAATACAAGCGGCACTAAAGAAATCGTCCACAACACGAAAACATACACACAATACGCGTATATGATGACAACCTATAAATTGGACTTGTCAAACTATGGAATACTTGCTACTTGCACACGCGCGTACACACAGAGATGCGAATATATAAACATCGCATCGTATACTTAATAAACAAAGAAATAAAATACGCATACATTATACACGTAGATAAATCGTGACGCGTATAGCCTAAATATAAAAAAATCATTTTGTACTACAAATATTTATTTTCCATATAAGCTCTCTCCTTGTCACTACACTTAATTCAGTGGTTCATCTATTATATTGAAATGTTTGTTTTTACGTCTGGGACAAAAATCACACTCAAACAAAACTCATTAACCTAATTTTGGGTATAAACACTCGCAACACATCCAATTGTGGCGCTGATTACATGAGATTGACCCTGTGCGTCAGTCAAACTACCCACACGTCATCAAAGTACACAGCAGGCCATTTCTAGCTAAGTGAAGCAATTTCTAGCAAAACGAAGTGAAATACTAAGAACGACAAAAACCTTTTTGATGTAAAATCATAGTGTGGATAAGGTCGATTTTGACCTTTGAGGTCATTGAAGATAGAATTTGCTCGTCTCCTTAATTTTTGTATTGCACCCGAATGATAACATACTTTGAACTGAATTGATATGTGGAGTCACCTTGGTCAAAAATGCAATTGGATAAGCAGTACTAACCTCGAAACTCATTGGATGTTACCAGGTGTCAATTTTGGATAAAACGTGATTTTCTTTTTTAACTAAAGAAAATAAATGAAAAAAATTGGGTTTGTTTGTAAAATTGAAAATGTTTTAAAACGAAAGTTCTATAACTGTGATGGTTAAATATGATTTTTTTTTTCTAGCTATTTTAAATAAAATGGTCCCCAAAACTACAAAAACTAACAGTGGCTTTGGGAATGAGACATCTTTGCTTCAAAGCTGTTGTAAAATCTTTTTGGGTGCGTACAAGTCAATTGACAATTCCAGGTACTTTTGGGGCTGTTTACTATACAATTGATTTCCTCAGCTCTCTTAAGCTGCCTGGTGTTACTCTCTACAGGCTTCAATTAAAAGTAGAGACTTCCATTAAGCCCCACAGAAATTCAACTCTTCTATAGTTGAAATAAATTCGTCTAGCTGCCAACAGCTTCTCTTACGTGTTATTGAGGTAACTATTATAAATGCAGTAAACAAGAAAAACAAAAATGGATATTTTTATTGCTAGGATTGTCATAATTCTAACAGACTTAACCTTTCAGTTCTAACAACCTGGTCAATTTTGTATATGAAACCGATTTAAACTCGGCTTTGCCACAAGTACCAACTATTTAAAGGACAATCTCTCCAGATTGGTGGCATTTGCCTTACCTTCTCTATACTTTTCCAAGGCTCAGATTTTTCTTTTTATTGCGGTCGTTGCAAGAACGAATTTGGTGCACCCAAAAGCTAAAAAGATCCGTCAGCACAATAGACAACGTGATAGATTCATTGATTGATTTGTTTGTTTTCTACGGCGTATTAACTTTTTGCAGGTAATTTAAAAGGTAGAAAATACAGACTGCAAGAATTTTGGGGGAAGAGGGGGATAATAATGACTTACTAGAAACAAAGATAATAATGCCATACTGAGAGACAGTCAGTCAGTTGAGTGCCATACGTGATACACGCTTGGACGATCATGTCTCGAAAGAGACATGACTGCTGAGCAGAAGATTATCCCGCAGTAGGTTGCCATTGCTTTCTGCGGTAGACTGGTTGCCAGCCAAGGCTATAGAACCCAATCTGTCCTGTTATTTAACCCATAACTGGGAGGAAGAGACTGATTAATACATTTCCCAAGGGTATTTGTGCGTAAATGAATGCAAGGAATTCAACTGGAATTCGAACTCGGCTCCCCGATTTCTCGTTCCGAGTCGATATCCACTGCACCACAACGCACATTAATTAACCAATAGCTGGAGGTAGAAGAGATGGATTCATATCTTTTCCAAGAGTATTTACGCGTAAGTGAATATAACAAACCCAACTGGAACTGAAATCAGCTCTCCGATTTCCAATTTCGAGCCATTATCAATTTCAACACCCGCACATTTACAAGCTTACGACATCTGTTATTCCCAAATGGTCATCCTTCTAGGTACTGACCAAGTTAGGCGTTGCTTAACTTCAGTAATTTGACCGTTAGGGCTAACGTCATTTGTTTTGGGCATGCATATTTTTCAGTAACACTTTTAACGCAGATGACACTACAATATACTCCCGCTCCAGTAAGAAACCTGTCGTGGCGGACAGACATAATCTCGCTGCTGACCTTGAGCGGGATCTACACTCTGTGGTGAACTGGGGCAAGAAGTGGCTTGTCAACTTCAATTCCTCTAAGACCAAGCTGTTGTCTGTCAACCATTACAGGCAACCTCTTCTGCCTCCCATAAGCATGGACCAGATGATTCTCCCGGAGAGTAATACACTACGCCTCCTCGGACTTACCCTGTCCTCAGACCTCAAATGGAACCAATATATTGAATCCATAGCAAAATCTACTGCTAAGAAGATTGGGTCACTATGTCGATCCAGGATGTTTTTTCCACCTGAATCCATCCTGCATATATACAAGTCAACCATCCGTCCGTGCATGGAGTACTGCTGCCATTTATGGTCAGGTGCCCCTGCCGTTCTCCTCAGTGTTCTTGACAAGCTCCAAAGGAGAGTCTGTAATGTGATAGGTACTGATCTGGCGACTCGTCTGCAGCCACTTTCCCATCGTCGAAATGTGGCCTCCCTCTGTCTCTTCTATAAATACTTTCATGGCTTCTGCTCGGATGAGCTTAAGTCACTGATGCCTCCTCAACAGGTGTTTACCCGTGCAACCAGACTGGCAACTGGGTCCCACCCATTCACAGTCAGGTTAGCTAAATGCAGACGACAATTCTACTCCTGCAGCTTCCTCTCTCGCACTTACCGCCTGTGGAACTCACTCCCGTATTCTTGCTTTCCTGACGGCTACGACCTCCAGAAATTTAAAAGCAAAGTTAATACTCACCTACTAACCACTGGACTCTAGCTCTCTCCCCTCCCCTGTATAATCTTCACGTTCTCTCCGCCCATGTATCTGTCATTGCACCTGCTTTCTCAGCTTTCTATTGTTCCTTTCTAACTAGCTTGTACTCCTCACTCTTTTCTAATTAATCTTTCTACATTTATGTAACCCCCTGCACATCAGTGGCGTTTCTGCCTTGCTCGGGGTGAAATGATTAAAAAAAAAAAATAAAAAAATAAAAGGTTTTCTAGATTACCATATTTGAATTTCTCTTTTATCGGGTAATACTAGGTAACCTAGATAGTATAGCATGACTCAAATATTAGACAGTGAAAATGTCATATCAAAATTCACTTAACTAATATCAGGATACAGATTTACTGATCCACCGTAGAGCATATATTTTCTTATTACTATAAACGTTATTTTTTACTGGGTGCACAAGTTTGAGCTACTATACCGTTTTATGTTTTTTTTTAATTTTCTTAAATGGTGAAATTAACAACAACCGGCCTAAATCAAGAAGTCCTACTAAAGAAAGTTTGTAGTTCTAATAGGAATTGAGCCTGTATCGCCACTTGAATTGCTATCCCCATGTTTCTTAATATTCTTAAACAGTGAAAATAACAACCGACTTAAATTTAGTAGTCTTATTGAAGAAAAATTATGCTTCTGACAAGAATCAGAACTGCATCACTTTTTTTCATCAGGAAAACCACATTTTGAGCAAAAAGTGTTCCATTACAAGTTGAACCCTCTTGACAGTAAATTTTGAACTAAATATTTAAAGAAAAGGATTTTAAAATTACAATTAACATAAATACCGACACCGAGAAAAGTCAGAAGTAGAAAGAGTTGCGGCGTGCGAGCCGAAAGCGAGTGTTATATCCTGACCACAGTATTCAGCAAAACTACGTCGAGTCTAAGCGACATTATATTTCTTGATTGTATTATCTTCATTCTATGTAACGAAAACAAAATATTATAGCTTGGGAGTAAATATTTAACAGGCATCTAATAAGATACATTAAAAGAGGATTATATATATATATATATATATATATATATATAATAGAAATAAACAAATACTGTCAAAAAAAATACATTTTTAAACTTACAACTTTTTAGTAGTTTTTAGTATATATATATATATATATATATATATATATATATATATATATATAAAAGTTTTGTTTATCAAATTTTTTTTTTATCAATTTTTTTATTTATTTATTTAATTTTTGAAATTTCCGAATTAGAGGTTTTGTGTTATTGGTAAATTTGCCAAAGTTCATATTTATATAATATTTTCTATTCGAGTACTTTCGAATGTTGCTACATTCGTTTTAAAGTATTGTTCTATGCATAATTACACAACTATTTTTAATTCTGGCATTTTCACATTTGATGGAACAAATTTCAAGTCGCGTAGGGTTATGTCATATAAACAATCAAAATGAATTTGTAAGTTTTCTTTTTTTCCAAAGTCTTTATATTTTTATAATATTTTCTTACCGAGCACTTTCGAATAATCTACGTCTCAAGGTTTCAAATTCCCACTCCCGTATACAACTTACCTAAAATTCTAGATAAGTCAATCCAACCTTACTTGTCTAATAAATATAGTGTTATTTCGACTATTTCCTTGACATATTACTTTGTAATAAACCAAACAATGCCATCCTAGTTTCTTTAGTTGTTGAAAGTCTGTTTAGTGATGTTCCCATTGAAGAAACCAAAAAAATAATTCAACAAAACTTATATAATCAGCCTAAACTCACACCTCATAATATTAGACCAAATATTTTACGTAAACTCCTACTGTCTTGCACCACACAAATACCATTTTACGATCAGTAGGATAACATTTACACACAGACTGGTGGCGTAGGCTCGCCTCTGGGTCCTACTTTGTCTGGTTTCTAAATGAATAATGTAGAAAACAAGGTCTTTAATAATTTCAACAAACCCTCAATATATACCAGATATATTGACATTTATAAATTTCATAACAAAAAATAAAGATGAATTAAAACCTAAAGAAACCTCTGAAAATAACTCAATTCTGCAATTCATTTATAAATTTAACTTTAAAAATAGAATATGTCCTGGATGTTTTAGTGGAAGCTAGTAAGGACGATTTCATCACTTCAATAAAAAATATTTAAAATAAACACGAGTAAAATTATGTCTACTTAATTGTAAAAGCGAATGTCCACACAGATATAAAATAAGTGTATAAAAAGACATGATATATCGAGCTAAAGTGATTTCCTCTTTGACCAGTTTTATAGAGAATTAAGTATCGTAAAACAAACACTTAATAACTTCCCAAACAACGATGTTGAAGAAATAAGAATAGCTTTAAATAACTTTAGAAAAATATAATATAAGCAACAAACTTCCTATAAGCAAAAATAAAATCTCCAATTTTTTTTTTCTAACCAGAAGCACCCTAACCATATACAAGACGAAAAGGCTATTAAAATTATAATCCGCCAGTATATAGAAGTTATAGACCCTATCAAATACCTTAGATTTATCATCTATTATATAAGAAAAAATTCAATAAGTTTAATCTAACTCTCAGAAATAATTCATCTACAAATATCTACCCTACGTAAAAATAATGCTGTTTATGCATTGTTTATGCTTTGCTTCATTACTGCTAATTTACCTTGCGTATATTATTTGCTTGATTTATATTATTTTTGTCCTGTTCTTTTCTTGTTACTGTAAACACTGTCGATTCCGTTTGTTGGGATGTTCTCTCATTTATTTACATGGCCACTGTCAGTCAGTTAAGTGTCATACCTGATACACGCTAACTCAGCAGAAGATTTTCCCACACTAAGTTGCTATTTCTGCGGTAGCTAAAGAGAGAAGAGATGAATTCATACATTTCGCAATTGCGTGTAAATAAATGCAACGAATTCAACCGGAATTCGAACACGGCTCTACGATATACATTGCACCACAACGCAGATCCACTGACTTTACACGAAAAATTCACGAAAAGCAAAGGCCCATCTGACCAGTGAGAGCATTGAGACATAACTGCCCAGTGTAGGGTAAGCAAATGACATCTTGAAATAATAACGCCTGCTATGTTCTACAAGGTCTCGTAGAGAGTAAAGGACCTTAATTTCGCTACATGTGCCGAATTGAGTTCAGTTTGACTCTAAACGTAACTGTTAGAGGTGCAGATAACCTTCAAGAAAAAAAAAGATACTCGGTTTTCCAAACGTTTCAGTTTTCGTAATTTCGGATGAAAGATTGTGTATCTGTAAACAAACTATTATTACGTATCCAATAATAGTTTTCTTTTTATAGCAACATACAATAGAAATATCCACACACACAAACGGATATGGAAAGGCAGAAGTTCTAATGCTGGTAGAAAAATATAATGACGTTATATTTTTCTTTAACGTGCCCAATTTATGATGACGTAAACGCCGGCCTATAAATAGACGTGTCGATTTCGTGTATAATTTATGTGTAATGCTTTTGCACTAAACAAGGAACAGAAATTTGATTTTTCTATTGTTTGAAATCGGATTATTTCCCTTTGAAGTCCTTTTGACAGAGAAAAATCGCAATGAAACGACCGCTATTACAGACATTTTTCAAGTAATTAACGAATAAAAAAATCAGCTCAACATCTAACCTTATCAATAAAATAAAAATGTTGCAAAGTGAGTGTTATAATACGGGGAGAAAAGTAATTAATCGAATTTCAAAAACCACAATTGTCACAATTAATAAACAATGACAGGCCCAACCTAACAGTAGGTGTCGTGATAGCAATGGTTACAAAACACGGAATTCGATGACAAGCCGGAAATAAGTATCTACCGATATAACAAATAGGTGCTAGTCAAGAGTGACAATGACAACCTTCTGTTTCTATTGCTTGAGCAAATAAGCTACTTATGGGAGAGTGATTTAGTTAAGTTTCTGCTCATTCGCCTCCCATTCTATCAACCATTTTGTCTTTCCAGGCAATTTTTATCAATGGTTAAAAATTGCTTCAAATGAATTTATCCTATATATCTTAAGATGATCGGTTTTACGGCTGCATCACGTTGAAACACAGGTTTCTGTGGGATCAAGAAAGTTAAACAACGTCAAGCCTGTGTCTAGATGTGTGACCTCTTGGAAATACAAGGTGTTTCAAAATAGCTTTGAGCGAGTGAAACCTGTGGATTCTAGCAAAGACCATACTTCAAGTATTGTGGACTGGCGCTACAAAATCACAAGCAAAAAAAGTGTACCAGAAAACAGAAACCACATTGAGGATTTTCAACAATGGCAACATCTAAAATGTATATCGTATGTAACTCCAAGAGAAAATAAAGACACAAGAGAGGATGTTTCATGCTATTACAAATAAAAGGTTACGAAGAAAACCCCTATCAATACTGAAAAGAGCGATAACAGTTACTGGACATAAGAAACATTTTTTCCTTAAAAATTGTTCTAAGGGAAAGGTTTTATAAATTTCAACCAAAAGCAGCATTGGCTGCTCGGTCAATGAATCTCAAATGTTTCTGTATAAAGAAAAGGATAATATTACCACTTCATTCATATCACTAACTTAATACATCATAAACATTTTCTCAGTAATACTCTACCTGGAGTAGCTCTCCAGCCTTGTATTCAGTTAACTTTAGCCTATCAAAATTATTTTAAAATTTTGGTGGTTTTGCTTCAGTTATGATTATTTCCTAATATGTTTTACGGTATATGCAAGTTCTTGAAACAAAGAATCGGTTCCATATCGCAACGAAGGAAAGAAAGGCAACGTGTTTAACTTTTTTTTTCTTTTACGGTTTATGAACTTTTTGAAACCAGAAAAAATTTTGAATTGAAAGAATTAGATACAAGTTCTACTAATTAACCCATAGCTGGGAGAGAAGAGGTAGATTCATACGTTTCTCAAGTGTTTTAAAGTGATGTGACTGCAAGTTTGCAAAATGCTGAGTCTCTTTGCTGAGCAAAGAGATTCTAAATTGGTTACTTCCACGCTATTTTTGATACCTCAGTTTTAAATTGAATTTATAAAAATAAAAACCTTTTTCTTGAAACTTAATTGAAAGCTAAATTATTAAATTTCCTATTTCCACTAAGCAAAAATACTCGGGTGTATTTCAAACAGAAATAATATTCATTGGAATCTAAAATTGAATTTTTTAAAAACTTTCCAATTTTGGGCCAGTTTTTGAGTGATCGACACATTTGGAAACCAAAGTTAATTCTCGGTTTCAAAAATCTTACAAAAATAAAATATGCATCTCTAACTCGGTATTTTTGGAAAATTATGAAATTTAGAGTTAAATTAATCTGATTTGAAATAAATATTACTTGTTTATGACATGAAATTTAGAATGAAGTATTTCTTAATCACAAAGATCTGACTTATTGACCTTTCAAGTAGGCGATGACAGCACCTGTTATCTATCAATCTAGAAGTATGGTGACCAAAAGTTGACATAACCCGGTTTAACATTTTGTAAGGGGAACAGCTCTTGAATCATGTGACCTTTTAATGATAAGTCTCTTAAAAGTTTCCATAGTAAAAGATAATATGCCGTTTAACATTAAAATAGAAATTATTTTTAAAATTTTAATTCTAAATGATTTGTATTAAACTTTTGAATTTTCGATTTGTAAATTTAATCTTTTTTTAATGGATTAATAACCGAAGACACTGAGTAACTGGAAGATATTTAAAAAGATGTTTGAATATTTCATTAACAAAGAAAAAACTTAAAACAATTCTTATAAAAATTCATTATTCATCAAAATAATTTTTTTTTCTTCAGAATATGATATCCTAAAATTATATTATTTATAAAATCAACTTAAAGTTTATCTACATACATTAAAAACAGCGTAATTTTAATGCGTTTTTGATTTTGCTACTCGGAGCAGGTTTTCGGAAAAAGAGTCTAGTAATTAAATCAAAATTACATGATTTACATTCCCCAATGAGTCCTGTATTTAACTAACAAATAAAAAAGTGGTATAGATGATATATTTCAAAAGTTTTATGCAATTAATTTGAGTGAGGGTGGTAACAGATATAAAAAAAAATACTTTTAGCAAAATTTTCAAAAAATAATAAATGCGTAAATAATTTCATTCATTTGTGAATAAGTCCCGAAAGTTTTATTAAAATCAGATAATTAGTTGATTTTTACAAGAATTTAAAAAAAAACACGACTTGCGTTAATATTACGTTTTCCTTAAAAGTCACATTACGTAAACATAACGTGAATCACTGACGGAAAACAACAACAAAAAAAAATAACTAAAATTTTTAACGTGTTAGAAAGGATTAAAAAATTTTAAAATAAAAAAAAAATTGATCTTTCCTCATCATGCTACGCTGTTTTTTCGGCAATTGAGTAGAGTCAAAGTCAAGGCTTAATTAAATTTTCAGCTTTTCGAGTCTTAGCCTAAAACGAGACATTTCGGAGGTTAAAAGGCTTTATGTGCTTACAAGTAGCGTACAGCTGTTTGAAAAGTTGAACAGAAATAATTAACTCTTTACATTTGAGAGGATCAGTGCTGGCCAAAAGGAGGTCAGAAAACTTCTTATGAATTTATAATGTCTAACGAACGAGGTTTTCCTAGAGGAACACCAAGCCCGTGCACGTTGTGCGTGATAATGCTCGGGGTAAGGAGCGAGGTCGAATCGGACGGGTAAAGATTTGTTAAGATGGTAACCGAGAGTTTTACAGGGCTGTGTTTGAAGGGGCTGTTTGCTAAATTTGTTAGTATCGAATGAGTAGTTCGATAATATGAAACGGTTAAAAACATAACAGGACTGTCGAGAGGAAAAAAAGAAAAATAAACGGTCGAGTGACAATAACGCGAACAACATTTTTGAGAAAGAGTTTTTTAAAAAGTGAGAGAGGAAGAGAGACAAAGAAAGAATAAAGGAAAAAATGGAACATGAAAGATAACGATAGAAAAACAAAATAATGCAAATGAAAAGAGGCTCAATCAGTGATAGAGCTGAAAAGAGTGAACAAGGAAAAAAGCTAAATACGGCAAAAGTTGATGTTTTGAGATTTTACGAAAACAAAAACAGAAGAATCAAACGAAAAAAAAAAAAAAAGAGAAGAATCAAACGAAAAAAAAAAAAAAAGAGAAGAATCAAACGAAAAAAAAAAAAGAGAAGAATCAAACGAAAAAAAAAAAAAAGAGAAGAATCAAACGAAAAAAATAAAAGAAAAAAGGAAGAATAAAAGAAAACAAAACAAATAAATAAACATGGAAATAACAAAAAAAAGGTGGAAAAAGGAAAGAAAAAAATATACTGAAAAGGTAAAACAAAAAAAAACAAAAAAAATCATAAGGAAAAGCAAAAGAAAAAAAGACGAAAGGAAAAACCACAAGAAAACGGAAAAATAAAGGGAAAAAAGAAAAACAGAAAGAAAAGAAAGGGAAACAAAAGACATGATAGACAAAAGAAAGAAAAAAAAATTATGCATATAAAAAAGAAGCACGAAAGAAAATGTCTAAGAAAGCAGGATGCGCTATTAATAGAGTTCATATTTCAGACTAATCTATTGCACTTACGTTCGCACCAATGCCAAAAGCAAATAGAGACCGAGAAAGGATGAAGAAACCAAAGAAATGGAAACAAGAAAAGGAGGCGATTATGCATATACAAGTCAAGGTCATGAAAAAAATGGGTAAAAAAAAATAGAGAAAGCAAAAAAAGTGTAAAAGAAAATAGAGAAAAACAAGAAATAAAAAAAAAGGAAAACAGAGAGGACAAAGAAAATGAAAACAGCTAATTTCAAAAAAAGAAAAAAATTAATAGAATTTGGGAAGATAAAAGCAGGGAAAGTAAATAAACAGAAAGAGAAAAGAAGAGAAAAACGTTAAAACTCAAAGAATAAAAAAAACAAAAAACAATGACAGATGAAGAGAAGAAGCAGCAAAAAAGAAAGAGACAAGAAAGTAATACTCGTGAAAAAGAACTACACTTTATTGTAAAGTGGGTGGGAAATGAAGAGATGTAAGTGAAACGCCCACAGAAAAGGCAGTAAGATGGAATAAAAGGTAAAGAACAAAGGGGGGAAAAAAAGCAAAACAAAAAACGACGATGACAAAAATGTAGAAAAAAGTAGAAAAAAATTATGTACAGAAAGAGTGTAAAGAAAAAGATTTATGTAAATTTCTACGTCATCTTCAATATGGATGACACGTTCACGAAGAAATGTACCGACAATCTTTGACCTATGTAAACTAACAGACAGATATATTTTCCTTCGTATTCCGGACACAGAACACCTGTGAATATATAATTACAAAGAATACAAATAAAACCTTGACCCCTTAAAAAAATAAGGAAAGAAAATAAAAAAGGCCCCTTTCGAAGGGAATTGAAAATTAAAAATGTTACAAGTGCTTTTTCAATGTACGACGAGATAATAATTCAGTCAGTACCGATTTCTACATGGTAAGGTGCAATGTTTTTATTATTTTATTTATTTTTAAATAAAAAATTTTCGTCAATTTTATATGTTTATTCCACTGTATAATTCTTTGCACGTGGCCACAAAATGTTAATATATATATAACAATAAGTAATGATTACTTATAGAAGTACATTCCACAGTTAGATATTTACTTTTTAAAAGTACTCAATACAAAAGTAGAGCATAGATATATGGTAATTATTATAATAGCATACTGCAACTCAATAGCTATGAAGTTTTGGTGTTAAAACACAACCATTAGGCAGTAAAATGTTAATATATATAGATAAGGAGATTTTAAAAATAAAATAAAATGTAAAAAAGGCATAAAGACATAATAAAAAAAGTCCACTAATGAGATGAGGTTATGACATTTTAAAGAATGGTGCGTACAAGACTCGTAGGCAGTAGTGTT
Source organism: Ascarosepion bandense (assembly GCA_037127315.1). Classification (NCBI taxonomy): domain Eukaryota; kingdom Metazoa; phylum Mollusca; class Cephalopoda; order Sepiida; family Sepiidae; genus Ascarosepion; species Ascarosepion bandense. The sequence goes on from JBBBDQ010000330.1 coordinate 4,532,125, forward strand.
ACAATGTTTTGCCAAAGAAAGCCAAACATGTCAAAAATTTCAAACCGGAAAAGAGAAAAAGATAAGAGAAAAGAAAAAAATTAAAAGGAAAAAAGAAGAAAGGAGAGAATTAAAATATTTTCTTAAGAGGATTTGTTAACAAGTACAAATAAAAAGATCATAGTAATGAAAGAAATTAACAGTTAAAATAAGCGAAAATTTAAGGAAAAATAGTAAAGATATTAGGATAAAAATTGAGATCATTTCAGATATGTTTAAAAGTATGGAAAATTCTATGGTGGCAAAAATCAGTGCTTTCAATAAGTTCATTTTTGGGAATTATATGGATTTTTCTTGGAAGCAAAGGAACATATTTCATGTAACGATTTACATGTTCTAGCTTTAGTTAATATTTTCCATTTAAATTTAGGAGTTTTATTTACATCTTTCAATTGGCAGTAGTATTTAGAGAGAGAAGTAGAATTACTATATATTTTATTATTGAAAGATAAGTTGTGCTGGTAAAATCGAGACTTAAAATTATCCATAGTTCATCCAATATAATGTTTAGTAATATTAGTCTGGTAAGTTTAAGTGCAAGGTCAATTGCCATTTTCTATCTCCTAGATTTCCATCCATCTATTATCCTTTCTTCGACATCTCCCTGTACCTTGTTTTTTTTCTCTCACTTTAACCCCCTGCACACCAGTGGCAGTACTGTCTCACTTGGGGTGAAATGATTATAATAAATATTTTTCGCACGCCGATTGAGCACTAAGTAGAAATGGTAAACGTTAAAAACAGTAGCTACACACGCATTTACGCATCGTGCATTCAGTAATGAATTTGAACACTCTCGGCTACTGGTGTGTGTTTGCGTTGTGTATATAACACGCTAAAGTTGGCCTTTCTTCACCGAGCACCCAAAACTTAGAGGTTAGAATCGCCGACTGATGCCAGTTCGATCGGGTTTTGGGGTTTCTAACCGTACCGATGAGCTGTGATACAGCTCAAACAGGACTGCCTGCAAGTTACTACATATATATTTACGCTCTCACACCCTGATTGAGCACTCTGGAAGAATGGTAGACTTTGAGAAACAGTAGCTACTTTGAGAAACAGTAGCTACTCTGGCATGTACGCATCGCTCATTCAGTAATGAATCAGAGCACTCTGGCTATTGGGCGTGTATAATGATAATATACACGCTAAAAAGTCTGCCTTCTACTGAGCGCCCATAGCCCAGAGGTAGAATCGTCGACTGACGCCAATTCGGTCGAGTTTCAATCCTGGGTTAAAAGCAATCGAAGTCTAACCGTACTGATGAGCTGTGATACAGCGAAACAGATCTGTCTGCGGATTACTATATATATATATATATATATATATAGTTTGCTATACTTATAGTTAAAAGTGCTCAATATCAGGGTTAGGGCATATGAAAATATAAAAGTGGGCAGTTATGTCAACACCCAGTGGCGACAGTGTTTCATACTTCAACCTGAAGATTCAATTCAAGCATGAAATATACTATCGCCGCTCAGTGTTGAGCTGTGTCTGCTTTATATATATATATATATATATATATATATATATATATATAGAGAGAGAGAGAGAGAGAGAGGTGTGTGTGTGTGTGCAGACGCATAATGAGGAAACCCACTTTTCTCATTATGTGTCCATCAAATTCTGATCATAAATATCCTTTTTTCCTACTTTCCTTAGGATGTCCTATTCGCTTACGCACTTCATAAAATTCCCATCATAATTCTGTACACGAATAAAACAGCATTATTTGTTCATCTGTTTTTCATTGTCCATGATTTGTCCACAACGAGGTCATATTTCGCTCAGGCTATTTTTGTCTACATTAATTGCAACGGATTACCCAAGAAGCTTCATCTAAACCCTAAGCAGGTACTTACCGACAGCCCAATACTATAAATCCTAAATACAGTCAATATTATTCTAATATATTACATGGTACTTCCGTCATGATTGACAATGAGAGTAACAAATTTATGCTGCTACTGTATGGGCAAAACTAAGTTTTCCCTCCCCTTTCTTCGCTTAACTTAAACTGTGGCATCCCAATGATGAGGCATTTCTCGAGATGTCTGTCAAATGGATCAATGCTTCACGCAATAGCAGTAGTGCGAAAATTCTCATAAGCAGTTGCAGCCAGAATTCGAACTGTTCACAGATTCCATTTTTATGTCAACACTCGATCTTCAATGTACCGCGTCTAGTCAGAATTTGGGTTCTTGTGGACCTCCCCAATTTCATTATCCATTCACACAGATATAGGGAGGCAATGAACCCCCTATCTTCCTTCTCAATATGTCCTGTGAGGGTTAAGTCCACTATTCTTTCATTCTTCATCCAGTATCAATGGTATTTCAGCTGTCACCAGATTCTCAGCATAAGTGTTTTTTATGCCATTTTCTTTAAGATGTTCTCGTTGTTTACTCGCTCCATCCGTGGAATTCTGAGTGTCCTTCTGTAGCACCAGATATATGCCATATAAGAAGATAACTAAGTAATTGCGAAAATAGCTAAATTTTAATACTAATCTTTATCTTTGGACTTCATCCGAGGAATTTCAGATATGGTGGAGAGAAAACCAAATTTTATTCAGAAGTTCATAACAGGATTTCATTTGAATTAGCATCTTTACTGTCAAACACTTGGGAGTGGGATGATTTTATATGAAGTCATATTGGCAAAATACTAAGTCAGCTTTTTCAGAATAACAATTATTTTCATTGTTTTCATCACCCTCTCCAAATGTTTAATCCTTATCCAATTCACTCTTAGAGTAAAAAGATCAAGAAAAAATTCTCACAATATATCTCATTGGAATAAAAAGAATCAAAGTTTAGCTGATTCCTTGAAGATGTCCCCAAAAGAAATCCCATCTGTTATCGTGATATTAATAATACTGTTTCTGATGAAAATATTTTCCAATCTATTTTTGAGAACTGTATTCAAAAGCATCGCAAATTCATTTGCCAAATGAATGTAAAAAAATAAACTTGTTAAGAATTGGCAAAATAATCTACAGAAGAATAAGAAATATTAAAAATAATTTCAATAATTTAAATTTTTTTTCTGCTAAATAATCCGCCCGTGTATTGAATACTGCTGCCACATCTGGTCGGGTGCCCCTGCTGTTCTCCTCTGGGTTATTAACAAAATACAACAGAGCATCTGTAATGTGATCGATACCGACTTGGCAGACCGCCTGCAGTCACTCTCACTGGCGTGACGTGGCTTCCCTGTGCCTCTTCTATGAATACTTTCACGGCTTCTGCTCCTATGAACTTAGATCACTGGTGTCCGCTAGGTACGAATTTGCACGAGATACTAGATTAGCAATTAGGTCCCACCCTTTTACAGTGAAACCGATAAAATGTAAATAATTTCTACTCCAACAGCTTCTTTTCTCGCACTTCCCGCCTGTAGAATCCCCTTCCACATACTTGCTTCCCCGACAGCTACAATCTCCAGGAGTTTAAATGTAAGGCTAATAGACACCTAACACACTAACTCGCATCCATTCTTTCAAACACTTCCCGTCTACATCCTTACCCGTCTATCACCTTCCTTCTGACATTTCCTATATTTAACCACTGTTTCTCATCACCTTCCCCTATGTAACCCCCTGCGCAATAGTGGCAGTGGAGTGCCTTGCTTGGGGTGAAACGATTAAAATATATATGTGTGTGTGTGTGTGTGTGTGTGTGTATATGTATGTATGTATGAGTTGTATATTTTGGCAGCAATCTCTCCAAAATGATAGACAAGGTGTGATGTTTTTTCATGTAATTTTTCAGGTGATATTTTCTTTTCTTCTGAGAACATAAATTATATAAAAATTGTTCAAATGTTTTATCTATCCGAGCATTTTCGGCAATACTTTTAACCATTTTCGAGGGTGAATGTTATTTTACGTGTAACAGAATGTAAGTGGTGTTATGCATGATGTCGAGTAGTGGTATATGTCATGTACCGAACACAGTAACCATGTTGTTAGAGTGTCCGTAGTTGATGTTATTGAGTGTCGGGTTTTTCTTTTATTAATACGACCATTATTTTTTTCTAACTCTCTTTGCATGTGGATGATGATATATTTGTGTTGCCGACAAGTATAACGGTCGTTTTTCTCGAATGCTCGACTTAAACGCATCAATTTCAGTCGATAGCGATCTCATGGTGGTTTCGATCGGTTTGAACAGCTCATAATAAACTACACCCAGCTGATCCCACTAAATGCAGAGTAGAAGCCTTGAACCATGAATATTCAGCACAGATGATGCATGGCCGGACTTATCCCCATGATCTTCTACGCTTGGAGTTATTGTAGTGTATCCACTTTTCATCGGCTGTCACGATACAAGGAAAAAAACTTTTTTTTCTGCGGTTGAAGTAACTGTTCGCATGTAACAAGACGCCGTTCGAGGTCTCACGGCTTCAACTCGTACAGGACTCAATGTCCTTTCATTCAATCATTCCTAATGCTTTCAAAAATTTTGCAACTTGTGGGATCAACTCTTAATGATTCTGCAAGTTCAGCTTGCGCCTGACATGAGTCTTCGTGAAGTAATGCCTCCCATTCATCTTTAAACCTTTTTGGTGCGCCAGAGCCTTTATCTTCAATATCAAAATCATGTTTTTGAGCCATCTAAACCAATTTCTGCATGTTGTTTCCGACAGAGCATGGTTGCCATAAGTCTCAACAAGAATTCTGTGGGCTTCAGCTGCAGATTTCTTTTTAAAACTAGGGAGTAAAATTCTCTGCAAATACTTTTTGGCACGAAATCTAACATGTTTAACGCTATGAAAAATAAAGTTGTTTGCACTTCGGCAAAATGAGACACACTGAATTTCAAACTTGCTCATAGTACTTCCTTATAGATGCATTATCATCTGAAATTACACCCACGCCATCTGTTGGAAAACAGTGAGAACCTATTCAAGGTCTTGATATGTATATATGTAAAAATGATTCAAATTTGTGAATATTAATTTTTTCATATTAAGCATAGCGATTACTGGCTCTTTTTCTACAAAAAATATAACTTACATTAAAACTTAATCCGGATCAACGTATGTGCCCAACGTATGTGAACATATATTTATATTTATGCCTACATATAAACAACAATTCATTTCTCTTGTTTGATTAGCTAGTTATTTAAAATAATTAATTTTTCAGCAAAACATAAATTACATCTATTACCTTTCCCATTGTAAGCTACGATATCCCACATAATAATGGATGTATTATATTACCACAAATCTTTTGAGAGTGATCTGCTGTTCATGTATTTTATATCGCCTGTTTTATTACATCGATCACTTTATTAGCGCCACTATATATATATATATATATATATATATATATATATGTGTGTGTGTACGCAAGTACGACGAGTCGGTGTTTGTCAAGGCATAAGAGGCCCATACTGAAGGGTGCACTCTACGACAGACGCCCAATCAACTCTTTGGTCACTTATTGTAAATCTATAAATACGTACCAACTCATGTACATTTATTTCATACACGAATATGCACATTTGCGGTCAGGGCAATTATCTATTTCCGTTGGTATTTGTCTACGGCTATTAATACCGGTAAAAAAATAAAACATGTGTGAACATTTATTAAACAACACGGGTTCTTAATTATTTTTCACTTCCGGAAACCTGTTTTTGTTCTACTTTTTTTAGACACTGATGTCGTCCACACGAAAAGCGACAGGTTTGTTTACATTTGTATAGATATTTTTTATTCACGATTACATAATATGTACATTCAATTTAGTATTAGAGTGTAGAACATATGGCTGTCAAAATTGTTATATATATATATATATATAAGCTACCGCAGAAAGCAATGACTGACTGGGCAGAAGATTATCCCGCAGTAGGTTGCCATTGCTTTCTGCGGTAGACTAGTTGCCGACCAAGACTATAGAACCCAATCTGTCCTGTTATTTAACCCATAACTGGAAGAAAGAGACGGATTAACACCTTTCCCAATGGTATTTGCGCGTAAGTGAATGCAATGAATTCAGCTGGAATTCGAACTCGGCTCCCCGGTTTCTCGTTCCGAGCCGATATCCAATGCACCACAACGCACATCCGCTAATGCGCTTAAATTAATAACGATTAGGTACCATAGCAGAGAGTTCATCCGAAAAATTACCACGAAAGTATTTATAGAAAAAGTACACGGAAGCTACAGTACGGCGGTAGGAAAGTGATTGGAGCTGAGATGCCAGGTTAGGATCAATAATACTGTTGATTCGTTTTAGGATTTGACCAGAAATCTCTAAATATATAGCAGGAGCACCGGACCATATACGGCAGCAATATTCAAAGCATGGAAGAATGGTTAACTTATAAATATCTAAGATAAATTCTGTCAAAAAATATTTAGCATGACACAGTGAACCAACTTTTTTAGCAGCATGGCTAGCAATTGAGTCAATATAATCATTTCACTTCATATCAACCGAAAATGTTAGTCCGAAGAGGAGGTTACCATGAGCATGCTAATGCGAAGCAGAAAGTGTTCTCTCAGATTATATATATATATATAACTTTTTTTTAGGGCACACCCATATTTAAGTAGACGCTCCGTTTATATATTATATTTTATTTATTTTCGTCTAATGAACTAAATATTCGAGAAATTTTATTAAAAGAAAAGATGCACACACCGGCAAAATTCGAACCTGCGCCCATCTTAACTGGAGAAATCGTCGTTAGATCCAACGCGATTTACACCAACTTGGCTATGAAGGGTCTTTCCGATTGACCACAGCCGAATAGTGCCTTATAAGCGCAAATTTCTTCAAAGATTCTTAAAACAGTCATATCTGCTCAGTTTCGTATCTGTTGCTCTCAGTGGAGAGGTTCTGAGCCTTGAAATTCAGCATTCAAAATTATAGCTTTTAACTGAGCTACACTTGCACTGGCGCACAAATAACTTAGCAAGTAGTAGTAGGCCTCCGTCAGTCAGGGTTAACCATGGGTAGCATCCTAGTAGTCTGCTTGGCTGGAGCATCGGCGTCTGTGACTGTAGAAGCCGATGCGAGAAACCCAGCAAGTAAATACATCCCAAGATATACATAGATATATGGTTAAATTTAACCATTCTGTCCTTAATCTCAGATTATAACTGAGTAAAATATATATATATATATATGTGTGTGTGTGTGTGTGTGTGTGTGTGTGTGTGTGTGTGTGTGTGTATATATATATATATATATATATATATATAAAACATGTTACGGAAATTAACGAGTTTTAACGAAACTTGGTTATAAACAACCGACAATTTGAAATGAATTGTTTGAACATTATTTTTCATCGATACTCGTATTTAAGTAGATATTCTGTTTTTTAATTAAACAGTATAATTAAAATTATAATTACTGTTTAATTAAAAAACAGAATATCTACTTAAATACCGATGAAAAATGATGTTCAAACAATTCATTTCATATATATATATATATATATATATACACACAAACAAAACTATTACGTACATGTTCAAGAATGTTTATATTCTGAAAGGTAGATTTATTAAAATAAAACAGCCTCTAGCAGGTTGTTTAAAGCTAGAAATATATTTCTAGATTGTAATAAGTTTTGGGGGATAAATAATGATTTACTGATAAAAGTCCTGCTAACTAACCCATATCTGAGATAGATTCATACCTATCCCAAGTCATTTGCACGTAAGTGAATATAATGAACCCGACTTGAATTGGAAATCGGTTTTCCAATTCCTAATTCCGAGTCTTTATCCATTACACCACCCTCGCATCCAAACTTGCAGCACCAGGTATTCCTCTACACTACAGTTACCTATCAAGCCACTGAAAGATAGGAACTAAAAATCAATCTCGGTAAATAAATATGAATAGTATGAGCGAAGAAATCAATAGTGCATGTTGACTATCAGTTCCCCGTCTAAAGCGATCATCAAACCATGTCTAATTTGTTTTACAAAGACAGGGTTTGATGATAGCTAAAGGCAGTCACCGTGCAGTTCACACCATTTATGCGTACAACAGTTTTGTCCCTAATATTGAAAACTTTTCATCTATAAATAAAGCAAACTTTTGTCTTATATTGTTTATGGCTATTCCTATCTTTTTATTTTTTTTTGGTAGGGGTGCTTATATATATATATATATATATATATATATATATTCTCTTAATTTTTCTATAATTGGGTGTTTTTATATATATATATATATATATATATCCCGTCAGTGAGTTTTTTGCGTTTGTCTATTCCTATATGTTTTTTGCTTGTGTATATATTTTCTCATAAGATTTGTTTCGCGTATGTGTGATTTGATGTATGTATTCCTTATTTTGTATTGTGTTATATGTGTAATTAGATGTATCTATTCTCGATTTATTTCTGGTTTAAATGATACAAGGTTTACTTCTATTAAAAACTTAATATTCTGAGTGAAATGATTTATTTTTAACGGTCTGAAGGAGGAAATTGTAAAAAGAAAAACTTTTATATTGTTGAAATATATTCTAGATTTATAACCGTTTAATTATGTATTGAGTTTTCCTCTCAATATATATATATATATATATATATATATATATATATATATACACACACACACGTTATTAGAGTAGATACTACGTATTTAAAATAAATGGCTTGTTTTTTTATCTATTAAACAATTTGTATTGCGTCTATCAACCTGCGTATTCGAGAAATCTTTACATGGAAAGCCACTGTTTGTTCCATTTCGCTTTATCGCTCAGCTATAGAAATCGACGCACCAACCAAGGTTCTATTTTCTTTTTTTTTTTAACCACTATGAAGAATCCTTCCTGCCTACCATTAGAATTAGAATGGATGACACTAGTCTCCTAGAGAGCAACGGGCTGCGCCTCCGTGACCTCACTCTCTCAAATGGAATGACTACAATGAATCCATAGCTGCATCTATTGCTAAAAAGGTTGGTTCACTGTATCGGGCCAGAAAATCTATCGTCTGTGCATTGAATACTGTTGCCATATCTGATCGGATGTTTTTGCTATTCATCTTAAGGTTCTCGACAAAATTCAAAAGGAGCATCTACAATATAATCGATCCTGACTTGGCAACCCGCCTTCAGTGACTTGCTCGTCGATGACTTCTCTCTGCCTTTTCTACAGTTATTTTCATGGAAACTGCTCTGACGATTTTTCCCCTGGAACACCCATCACGTGCATTTACTCCTGCTACTAGATTGGCATCAAGGTCCCACCCTTTAACCGTGGAAATAGTTAAATGTAACCACATCTTCTACTTTAACAGTTTCTTTTCTCGCACTTCCCGTTTGTGGAACTCCCTTCTGTTTACTTTCTTCAATGATAGTTACAAACTTCAAAAGTTTAAATGTAACGTTAATTGCCTTCTTTTATCTATCTGATTCCCATCTATCTCTTATCTTTTGTCCGTCATCCCTTGTAACTTGTTTTTTAATCACCGTAACCCCCTGCGCACCAGTGGCATTTCTGCCTAGCTTGGGGCGAAATGATGATTATTAAAAAAAAAAAAAAAAAAAAGCAAATTCTCTTAACACATTATTTTTGTTCAGTTTCGTATTCGAAACGTAAATAGAACAATTTCTAAAGTATTAATGAATTTATTTTTGTTACATCTTACTATTTATTATAGGGGAATATATATATATATATATATATATATATATATATATATAGTGTGTGTATAAAATTACAGGTATAACTAAAATATTTATCTGTCGAAGAACAGTATGAAATAAGAAAACATTTTAGCCAACGCGTTTCGTCCTGTTTCAAGGCAAATGTAAGGATTTTACATGACAAATATTTTTAAACGAATTTACTTTGGTTTATGAATACTTGTTGCATAATGAAATCCCCACAATTGCCTTAATAACCATCAGAAGACGAAACGCGTTGGCAAATACAAATTTTCCTTTTATCTTTATATGTACATATGGCCTGGTGATAGTGTTTAGTATGAAACAGTGTCACCTCTGGGTGTAGACTTCAATATCCACTTATACATCTAACAGAAATATTTTTCCAAATATTTTATAGAATTCAGTACTGGCTGGTGACTATCAGTTTGATGCTTTAATCCCATCTTTAAACCACATGTGTGTGTGTGTGTGCCCTTGCGCAAATTAACTGAAACAAAACGAATGTTTTCCAAAGATCTTTCACACAATCCCTAATCACAAATACGTCATCTCTTAACGTTTTTCTCTTCCGACCAATTATATTAATTAGATAAAATATTTTGGACGAGCCTCTCCGTCTTCACGGTTTGCCAGTCTCTCTCTCTCTATATATATGCGTATATAATCGGATGTCTAACCGTACTGATGAGCTGTGATACAGCGAAACAGATCTGTCTGCAGATGACTATATATATATATATATATATATATATATATATAGAGAGAGAGAGAGAGAGAATGATGCCAAGCCTGTAAACGGAGAGGATAATAAAAAAAATCTAATTATTAAGGTATAGAGAGCTCAATGGATATTATCCAGAGTAATATGATATACATAAAGGAAAACTCAGCACATCATCTAAAGTGGTTATAAACTAAAATTTATTTCGACAGGTGTATAAGCCCATCTTCTTTAGGCTATATATATATATATATATATATATATATATATATAGCCTCTGTGTGTGTGTGTGTGTGTGTGTGTAGGTTTCATTAAAAATTACAGGCAAGGTATTATGGCTAAGTTTTTTACGCTTTTTTTTTCATGTGATCGTATGATTTTTTTCTTTTCTGAAAATAAATTATATAAAAACTGCCCAAATGTGTTCTTGATCAATCCAAATTCGTAAATAATTACATTGGACACACTACCACGCGGTTGACGAGAAGACTCACTTTGCACCTCTCAGACCATAATTTAGTTCGATCTCATACAAACACACTAAACTATCCGTAACATGTTGATAATACAAACACAATAGTATCATCTAAATTCAACACTTAAAAGTATCAACTATCAACACGGCAACAACGTGCTTACCATATTCGGAATATAATGTACCCACATGACTACATACATACATAAACACTACATATATTCAGTAACACGTAAAATAAAATTCAACTTCAATAATGGCTAAAAATATAGCCGATAGCGCTCGAAAAAAACATTTGGATAATTTTATATATGTTCTGAAAATAAACAATTCATGAGATAACATGAAAAATTGCGTAAAACGTTTACCACAATAACTTATCTGTCATTAGGAATGAAACCTGCACAAAGAAGAGATTGCTGCTGAAATACACAATATATACATAATAAAATAATTTACTTATGTATAAATCGAACTTCTAGTTTCATGAATACTTTAATGTCAAATTTTTATCAGATTATATATATATATATATCGTGGCAGAAATACCTCTCACACAATAATAACCAATGAGTGGCAATAGTATCTTCATTTAAATAATGTCTTGCCATAATGTAGGAAATATATGTGGAAGGTATTTCTACTGCACCATGTATAAACATATGTGGATCCAAATAGATAATCATTGTGTAAATTTCTTCTTCGTTGGCAGAAAAAATCCACTAGATATCAGTGGGAGAATTGGACAAATATATAATGAACTCTTCTCGTAACAATATAGAAATGCCGTACGTTTATGATTTTAAATATTAAAGGATCTTTTAAACTACGCCGGGTTTGGTTTTAAAGCGATATCTGTTTATATATATTCTTTTTCATTTTGATTTGAGTTTAGTATTCAGGGTGTTAAGTAAGAATATTCAGAATGACAAAAACAAAACTGATATTGTGTATGCATAATAATGCAGTTGCAAAATTTCTGTAAAAATGCAATTTTTTTTCCGACACTGGTAAACTAGTATCAAAACAATTATTACTTACCTGGGCCAATTTGCCCACACAAAAACTCTTGAAATGAAATCCATTTTGTTTGATTTTGGTGTGCTTCTTTGCCTACTTTTTTTTTTCTAACTCTTGAAATTTTAACGTGTGTAAGACTCGGGCACAGGTACAAATTAAACTATATATATGTATGTGTGTGTGTGTATGTATGTGAGAGAGTGTGTCAGAAAGTACTCTTTTACAGGTGAAGCACTGAAACGTTTCCTTCAAGCGTGTACACAAATCTACAATAACAAGCTTATTGCATAGACACTGTGCCCGACGGCCGACCTTTTTCGCCGTCTGCCCTGAGCCTTGTCTGAACGACTTGTGAGTGAGTGTATGTGTGTGGGAGGGGACCAACTAACAAACTATAAACTCTACTTGACAAACTTAACGCGTCTCGTCTTTTCCTTTCTATCTTCGCTTGCTTCTCTACTTTTCTTTCTAAACATTTCATCCGAGGAATTTATTTCCTTTAACGTTTTTTTTTTCTTTTCTTTCAGATTTTAATCTTTCATTCATCTTTTTTTATCCTTTTGGTGAAAATGTTATTTTCTTTCAATTGGATTTTATTTTCAGGCACATTTTTCCAGCTCTATCTCACACACACAATATCACATTAAGTACTGGTGTTAATAGCATCTCGACTTCAATCACTTTCTCACCGACATGACGTGGCTTCCCTCTGTCTTTTCTACAAATATTTCCTACAATTTTTCTACATATAATTTCATGGCAGCTGCTCTGATGAGCTTTTTATCTTAGTTCCTTGACCACATAAATTTAACCGTGCTACTAGATTAGCTGCCACATTTTACCGTTGAAATATCGCCCGGTTCACACTCCACCTACGTCTGTTGAACAGGTGAAGAGGCTCATCCCTTGTTCCCTGTTTAGGATGTGGTTTTCGGCATTCTCAATCTTTTTACTTTTTTCAGTTGGATTAGACGGTTCACACTCCACCCACGTCTATTGAACCGGTGAAGAGGCTAATCCCTTGTTCCCTGCTTAGAATGTGGTTTCCGGCTTTCTCTTCAATCTTTTTACTCTCACGTAGCCCCCTGCGCATCAGTGGCATTATCGCCTTGTTCGGGGTGATATGATTTAAAAAAAAAAAAAAAGAAAAAAAAGTTAAATGTAACCGACACTTCTACTCCAGAAGTTTCTTTACTCGCACTTCCGGCCTGTGAGACTCCGTTCCATTTACTTGCTTCACTGATAGCTACAATCTCCAAAAATTTAAACGCAATGCCAATTCTGTTCTCTTGAATTCCTTCATCTTTTACCCTTTCTTCCATACTCCCTGTATTCAGTCCTTTCTCTCACTGTAACCCCCTGCGCAACAATGGTGGTCTTCCCCTTGCTTGTATTAAAATGATTAAAAAAAAAATAAAATAAATAAAATAATGCTCGATGTAAAATAGTTATAAATTATATTTTCTCACCGGAAAGACAACTCTTCAGAAGATTGCGCTGTGCATGAAGCTCAGAGTTTTGCTACGGTGTGGAAAAATGAATATTTATTGATAGTTATACTATTTACATTTTTCGGAATGTTGTCCTCACCGTTATTGTCATATTCACGACGTTTCTGCCGTTGTACGCTCCAGCCTTCTTCAGGTGATATATGTTGGAATTTCGAACCGAACTCTACTTGGTCCACGCTTTTCCAACTTATATCACCTGAAGAAGGCCAGAGTGTAGTGCGGCCTAAAAGGTGTAAATATGGCAATAAAGATTAGAACAATCCAAACAACGTAAATAGGTATCACAGAACACTTGCTTGGTTTGATCCAATCGTTCCTATCAAACCGCATAATGAAGGTTGTCTTGAACGGGCATGCCTCCAGATCCTGATCACACGAACCAGTGAACTAAGTTCATCGAAGCAGAAGCTTCTCAAAATATTCATTCGTAATTCTCATTTTCACTAGTGAAATTTTACAATAGATTAACTCAGAGATTAAACACACACACGTATATAAGTAAGAAACATACAAAAAATACTCAAATATTGTTACCATTCTGTGACTAAAAGTTTCACATGGACTCCCAGTTTGTCATATTGCTGTCTCACAATCTTCACATGGCTGATGAGATGAGATACTCAATTATATATTTTCCATCAAGCACTGTTTCTTATAGCATCCTTGTTTGTTTTTTATACAATACACACACACATATATATATATATATATATATATATATATAATAAATGTGAATATGATGTAATGGATAATTGCTCAGAATTGTTAAATTGAAGACTAGAGTTCCAATCCCACTGGGTCTGTTATACTCACTCACAAGCAAATTCACAAAGGAAAGGTAATAATCCACATCTGTTTCTAACTACGGGTTAATTAGTAAAACTTACATCACTAAAAAAGCATTATTATTACCCAAGGAAAAAATAAAAACAACTTGACTATTAATTTCTCAAAAAATATATCTTTAATTTTGTAAAAGATTTGACAACAATCTGCCTTAAGGCAAGATATGTACAAAATGTTGTCATCCACCTTTGACTGTGGCCTGAGTTACAAATATTTTAATGAGTTTTGACCAAATTCAAAATGGTAGATTTTGCTAGTTGCCACAATATGCTAACATTTTCATATCTCCCAATAAGATCGTGTTTTTAGAAAACTCTGAATGCTAATTAATATTTACACAAGAACTATGATCATAAAATCAACAGAATTTGTGTTATTTGTGGTTAAATGTTAACCAATTTGGTGGAAAATAAACAACTTTATTTTTGGTTGTGTTCAGATGTTTATTATTATAATTGACATAATAAACTAACTAAATATACAAAATAGCCAATTTTTTTTTAGTTATATATGATTAAGAGTTAAAAGCAAACTCATTGTTCCTACAACTGCATGATTCTGTCTAATATGTGAAACATGATTATTTTATTTCATTTTAACTTTTTTAAAAACCCAAAAATTACATTACAGTCAAACCTGAGGACATAATAACACCGGAAAAATAACATCTTGAAAATGGCCAGTGAAGTGGCTGGAAGCGGTTGGAAAGTGAACATTATGGAACATTTTTACATTTCTTATCTCCAGCAAAAAGGAAACACGTAAAAAAAGTTGAAAAATTAAATGAAAAAAAAAAAAAAAAAGTCCTTATTGGTCGTTTTTAACGAAACGCACGCACACACGCTTCATTCACATGTTTTTTTTTATTTCCTTATTCCTTCATCCTCATTCTTCCTTTTCATCTATTTTCTCTTTACATATTTTCTATCTTTTTTTTTTTTTTTTGTTGTTTTTTTTTTCAATCGGTATCATCCCAAGCAAAGCAGTAAAGCTACTAAGATACAAGGAGTGACAGGGAGTGGAAGAATTAAGAATAAAAATATTGATAATGGATGGAGAGATAAAAAAAAATAATCAAGAGGATAAAGAATAGCAATTAGCATTGCACTTGAAGTTTTGCAGATTGAAGTTGGCTGGAAAGCATGAACCGAGAGTGATTACGACAAGCAAGAAGTGCAAAAACTATTTTTTAGCATCGAGCCTATGGCTGCATCTAGCCAACTCAACTGTAATTTGACGAAATCTCGACGTCAACCTGGTCAGTCAGTCAGTTAAGTGCTCTACATGATACACGCTTGGGCGATCATGTCTCGAAAGAGACATGACTGACTGGGCAGAAGATTATCCCGCAGTAGGTTGCCATTGCTTTCTGCGGTAGACTGGTTGCCGACCAAGGCTATAGAACCCAATATGTCCTGCTATTTAACCCATAACTGGAAGGAATAGACGGATTAATACCTTTCCCAAGGTTATTTGCGCGTCAGTGAATGCAAGAAATTCAACTGGAATTCGAACTCGGCTCACCAATTTCTCGTACTGGTACTGCGCTGAAATTCGAAAAGTCTAAGTACCACAGCGAAGAGATCACCAGAACAATTACCATAACAGTAAGTATAAAAAAGTAACAGAAAGACAACCTAACGGCGGAGGGAAAGTAACTGAAACCGAACAGCCAGATCTGGACCAATAATAATGCTTCATTGGATTTTATCATGGAGTTCGAAATAAATATCAAGAGAATCAAACCGTATGTGGCAGCAATATTTTAATCATGGATGAATGGCAGACGTATAGATATGTAAGATATATTCCGGAGAGAAAAATTGTCTCACAGTGAACCGACTTTTTAGCAGCTGACCTTGGAATGGATTCAATGTAGTCTCGCCACTTCATGTCAGCTGGGAACGTTAACCCGAAACGATGCAACGAGTCACTTTCTTGGAGGTTAGCATCAGCGAAGCTGATGAAAGGCTGAATGGTGTCTCAAATGATTTATGAGAAAAGTGTCTATATTTTTAGTCTTTTACGCTAGCATATTAGCGTGGTCCTTTTCCTATATATATTTGTGTCCTTTCTTTTTCTTAAAAAGTCTCCTTTTACTTTATCTCTATCATTTAAAAAATGTCATGTTCTTTCAGGATGCAGACGATCGTTCCTCTTTACGGAGTCCTTTATTATGTGTGAATTGCCATTATTTCTTGAGAAAGATAATTGCATTGTCGCACATTTCTCTTTTTGTGAATTCAGATTTTTCCTTCTATTAGACTGGCTGCCAATCAGGGCTACAGAGCCTATTCTACCTTTCTATTTTACCAATCATCAGATAGGGCAGAGAGAGATGGATTAATTCAAAGGCATTCGTCCAAAAGTGAATGCTACAGGAAAAGCTGAAATTTGAGCTAAATATGCTAATGTGAGAAGCGGGGGAAGACATACTGTATTGTTCCAAAACCCTTAAGTGATTTCAAACTTAATCTTAACTAAAAGCACTAATCTTTAAAACAGACAGGTAGAAAACAACCAGCTTCTATGTCCTGGTTCTCTTCAGGACGTGGGTGTTCATGGCGCTCTACAATTTCTTGTCGTTTATTGTAATCAGGTTTTTTTCGTTATTTCTCCCAATCCCTGTTCTGACATACAAACTGAACAAGATTGTGTAAATATAACGTTTCTTTTATTTTTTAATAAGATCCTAAGAGTGTCACATTCTCTATTCCATATTTTTTCATTATGTGCCCATGAAATTTCAACCGTCTCTTTCTGATTTGGGATATAAACATTCATTTCGTTTCCATTTTCTTTACAACCTTCTTGCTACATGTTCAGTCTACGGTATTCCCAACATTCTTTTGCACAACCATACTTCTGCCGCCTTACGTGTCTTCTACATTTGTGAAGATATTTTCCAACACTTACTGCGATAGAAGAGGGCTGATATTACGCGATAGCTGTTCGGTAGAGACACGATGCTCTTTAACATACGATGTCAGGATCAAGCAAGTACAGATGTTCTTCAAATAATTGGGAAATGTTTTAACAGACGATAGAAAATGTGATAACGAAATCCAAAGGCGCATTAGAATAACGACGATGCTCTGAAAAAGCTAAACAACTGGAACATTTCATTGGAAACAAAGAAAAGAGCGCTGAACTCATTTCTATGGCAGTGAGAGCCGGACCAATTTCCTCACGAATGAAGAGAAGACTTGAAGCAACGGAGGTGTAGCATCCGCAGAAAGATGCTATGAATAAGATGGACGGAAAATATAAGCAACAAGGAAATTTCAAGGAAAATGAAAACAAAAAGGACGCTATTTACATTGTTCAAACTATTGTCTTTATCTTTATTGTCATATTCACGATGTTTTGCTTGATGTTTGCCTCAACCTTCAGGCGATATACGTGGTAATTTTGAACTGAACCCCTTTTTTAGTCGACACCGTATATTGTTCAATTCCACATACAAAAAGACACATACTGAGAATCAGAAAGAAAAAAAAATTTTTTTAAACGAGAAAGAAAAGCCTGGAGAAGCTGACATTCAAAAGACAAAGAAAGTAATACCGGATATCAGCGATTAACCTATATACTAAGCTTGTG